>FMBT01000467.1:0-88118 GCA_900095095.1 Fragilariopsis cylindrus CCMP1102 | reverse complement strand
CATCATCTCATCATCATCGTTATCATCGATCAGATAAAATAAAAACAATGGTCAGTCCTAATACTATTGGTGGTTGCAAGATTAAAACATCTTACGCCGTCACACACGAAGATAATATTGCACTCCTAAGTTATCTCGCCCACCATTTCGTCAGTTCCAACGTCCGACAGAAACCACTTCTCTTCCCTCCGCTCATCCTAACGGTCCATTCGGTAAGCCTACAAGTAAAAAGAGAACAGTACTGCGGAAGACTCTCAGTAACTGGATCTCTCGTGGCCGTATTCCTCACAATGTTACTAAAGCTCACGATCAAAAGCTCATACAACTGGCTCAATTATCTCTAAAAAATTACCGCGACGCCAAATCCGACGTCGATAATTTCATCACCAAAAACCGCAATAACTACTACTACTAGTAACTTCTACTACTCCATTAAAAAGTGCACCACCAACCATGATCGGTAGTACTAATAATACCAACAATGATAATACAACAAATAATAATACAAACGCAAACACAATACCAATGCCAATACCAATACCAAAAGTTCCTGATGTCTATATTTTAATGGGACCAGTCAGTGTGGGTAAATCGACAGCATTAAACTGTATCAAAGAAAAATTAAATCCATTAAAGGTAATGGTGGCAAGTGGTGAATATAAATCGGAAATATTTTTATCCAACATTTCCACTTCTTCGCGGTGAACATTCCACCACCACCACCATCAATGGCATTACACCATTACAAGTTGGAGCCTATTATGCATTACTTATGGCAGTGAATGATGCAATGAAAAAGAAGAGTGATGGTACAGTTACTGATATTGACGTTGTTATTATGGAAACTGCATTAACACCACAGATTGGTCAACCCTTATTGGATAGTCCAATGGTCAAGAAATTTATCTTTATGGATGCTGAAAATCATAATATGATTGTGGACCGTAGAATTCAACGTGATTATATTGATAAAGATATTATTTGTACCGATAATGATCAAGTTACTATTAGTAAGTTAGCACAAGATTCAAGTAACGATTATATAAAAGTAATGAGAGATGCCAAAAAACAAGGTAAATTAGCAGCTGGTAGTGGTAATGATATTGTTTTGATTAAAGAATCACATACACCAGATCAAGTTGCTGATTTGATTATATCAAATGTTGATGAATGGCATCAATATATCGTAAGTAAGGAGTCATTTGTTTAGTTTCCTGGGCTGAATGCTGGCCTGGCCTGGTCTGGCCTGGTCTGGCTTGGATCACGGTAGAAACAACAATGATAACAATTGCAGATTTCAAAGAAAGTAATTATAATACCAACATCAACAATCGGTATATCTTAAATGCCCAGCATCAATTAATGAAATTGGTTTGGGTTCATGGAAAAAGTAGTATTCCATATAATATAGAGAAGGGAAACTACCCTTTATGGATTATTATTGCACCAAAATACAGTTGTTCAATGTGACTTGATGAACAGCGATATCGATAGCGGTGAGGAGGGATGGTATTAGTAATGGCGGAAGATCTTGTTGTACTCGATAGTGGATTTCGACAAGTTGTATTAAAACCATCCCCTGGTAAAAGAATTCAAAAGGAAGTAATCGGATTTCAACTTCAACGATGATATGAAGTGAAGATGATTAGTGCAAGTGATAAGATCATTGTAGTTGAAAACAGTACATTCGAAAATCTTGCAGTAGGCCCTAGAGAATATTCTTGCGTACAGAGCAATGATAAGACACAGTGTCCAATGAATAACCGGTTGGTGGTGAAGAATTAGTCGATTGCGCGTACGTGATATTTTGTAACGTGAATACATCTCAAGAGGAATGGTTGGTCCAATCGTCTACATCAACTACGAACATACTGTAGATGAACAATCCGAAGAGTGTTGATTTAATAATAGTACTACGGTAGCGCATCCAAAAAAAAAAGAATAATTATTTGAAAGTGTTTACGTACTATATCGTCTTATATATTTTATTTATCAATCAGAACTAATAATACGATTAATATGCATAGTCCGATTAAGGTAACTAGCTCTACAAACTGCATCATTGCTTTTTGATGTTGCGCATTTGTTATCAGGTTCTCTACAGGGCAATACTCTATCTCAAATTACTGCTTCTACTAGGCAGTGACCTTTCGTTTCTTACGTGCAGTAGTAGAACCAACGATAGTATCTGTTACACTCTTCGTCTTCTTCTTCTTTTGTTTTCTACCATTTGTAACGTTAGTAGTATCTTTCTCACCATTTTTCTTCTTTGTTTGATTGTTGTTGCATACTAATACTCGTAATGGAGCAGGATGTTTGACTGTACCGACATCTAATCTTTTCACACCACGTGCTGACCACCAACCTGGACCGTACCAGAAACATAATTGGGCATTTTGTGGTATTACTTCTATTGTTTTGAATTCTAAGCCACCATAATTACCATTTCGTTTCCCCCAGTAATTAAATGTACTCCTATAATACATATATACGTATATGTATATTTATTGAGACCGTCCGAAAGGGTAATACAGTAGACAGCGATAATTTGTTTTGGGAGCAAGATGATGAGCAAAGAAGAAGAAAAAAGATTATGCTATGAGTGCCGATGCAGGTTTTTTTTCTTCTCCTTCGAAATGAAAACGAAACACCACACCACATCGCATCGCATAATGTAAATGACATAATCCGATCACCATAATATTACCATATATGCATATTACGTACCTCATGTTCTGTCTTTCGGTTGGACCGGGACATGAAGCTTGTTATGTTATGTTGTTGGTGTGTCGAAATGAAGTGTGGTATGCGGTAAGAAAGAAAACCGTGTAGGAGGGTAAGTAAGTATAGTGATCCAAAAAAAATCCACATTAAGATATATGTATCTTTATTAACACTTACAAAATTGAATCATACAACCTGTACCGTCCGGGTTCAATACACCGTTATAATTAGTTGTTATATTAGTTTTATTATTATTACCATTCATATTAGGATTAGGATCTGTCTTTGTATTTTTACCAGTTTTCGAATTGGGTGGATAAAATGAGATAGCTCTATCTTCTTTATCACAATTATGACATTTACCACGATATCCATGATATACTAATCGATATTTGGAGGGTAAGGTATATCTTGCAATCAGACATTTACCTAATAGTCCATGATTGACAACTTTTAATGCACCATCACCATTTAATAAATGTTTATCACAATATGGTACCGGAATCGGTTCACCGTTACGAATTTTAACAAATGATGTACATCGATGACCATGTATCGAATGAGCCCAACATTTCCATGTTTTTGGATTAAGTGTAAATGATTGTTGTGGTTCTACTACTATAATATTCTTACTAGAAGTTGTAGTTGTTGCTGTTGCTGTTATTATTGTTATTTCTTCTTTCTTTTTTTTCTTCGCATCTTTTTTTATACAACCATTTTTTATCTTTACAGCAGGTTTCGACGATGGCATCTTGGCTGACTTCTTGATACGATACCTGCCTATATAATCGGTGTCGTTATTGCTTGTCGGGATTGTGTTTTTTGAATCGTTTGTCGACGTGTAAAATCCAACAAAAAGTATGATATGTGTGCTGCGTAGATTGCGTAGATTGGATTGAAGAAGATAATATTATGATAGGACCTACCGTACTGATTTGAATAGTAGATCTTCTTTCCTCCTTCAATTCAATAATACCGTAGCTACTATTACTAGTACGCTAGTATCCATTATCCATCAATCTTCGTAAAAAATTAAGTAAATTTTGAATTAAATTAACAATCGAAACTTCTTCGTGTCGAATGAGTCGAGTCAGTCGATTCGAGTCACAGTTCTTACATTCCCATTCAGCATGAAGTAGTAAATCCATTTTTTCAATCCCGTTCGTGGATGAAATTTTACGAAGCAGATTCGATGAATTTGGCCAGCATCATCATGGCTGTTCTTCTTTACAAGATTTGAACTTTTATGTGAACACGTGACTGCTTCTTTACAAAATTTGAACTTTTATGTGAATACGTGACTGCTTCTTTGAACACGTGACTGCGCAGTATTCACGTCTTCGTTCGCCTTTTGCATACTGCGCGCACAGTACAGTAAAAAACTTCAGTCATTCACTTTTGACAACCAGTCAAGTCGTTGATGCCTGCCAAAATTGCTTGAGCGAGGGGTAAACTCCGACGCGATCGCGAACTTTGTACGATTAATATGACCACGTCGTGAACAGTAACGTCGCGTTTTTCGAGAACGTCGTGATGTCGTTTTCCGTACGATGCATGTCATAGCGCGTTGACAGATAAATGCCGCACTTTGATTTGCTTACGAGGTCGTGGTGTCAAATAATACACATGGCGGAGTAGTCATTTTACAAAACGCTCTCTCACAACATATATCGATCGACCAAATAATCCAAACCAAACCAAACCATGTGCCATACCGCTACTAGTACTCACAAAATTTAAAGCATCAACAACAACTACCGTACCTAGAACAATATACACTATATAGTAGAATAGAATAGACAAACAAAACAAACAAAAACAAAAATGGCATCCGCAACATGTTCCAAAGAATTAATGAAGGTATTAACAACACCGTCAAAAATTGCTAGTGCATTAGATTGGAAAAAACAAATTGGTGGATCAATCGCAACCATAGATTTTCATGCAACTCGAATTGGTTTAACAATATCACATCATCCTGACAACAGTATTACTAATGACGAAGTATCATCATCATCCAGTGGTTATTATTCCATTCCAATGTTTACAAAAGGAAAACAAAAAATTCCTGATTCCTCACGACAACAACTATCCGAATTAGTACAAGATAATAAAGTATGTGGATTTGTGATATCCTGGCCATTACAAAAAGATACAGGATTAATGGGTGCCTCCTGTGGACGGACATTATTTGCTATTGAAGAATTATTACAACACCAATCGTCACAATCACAAGTACAATCACAATCACATCAATCAGAAGAAAAACAAAATAGTACTAATAGTAATAGTAGCGTCTTTACAGTAAATCGTCCAATATGTTTATGGGATAGTATCCATGAAGAACAACCAAAAGCAGATATATTTGGACGTTCATCAGTGTATTCACGTACATCTACTAAGAAAGAACATTGTGCCTCCAAGGAACAATATCATCAAGATGAATCCATTGTGGCCACCAAAGTATGGGAAGATTTTGTAAAAACAAATTGGCCAGATATTTATGCTACTAATGAATATCAACAACAACATTCGATGGCTACAAAATCATCATCCTCCTCATCATCATTATTCAATAACAATATTGAAAGTTCATCATCAACATCAACACCATCACAAGAAGAAGAAGAACAACAACCAAGAAAGACGTTGGCTATGGTGGCGTAAAGCAAAAGGCTGTTACTAGCTAGACTATTATACAATACAATACAAATAGAAATAGAAATATAATAATAGAAATAGAAAGACCAGAATAGAAATACCAGAATAGAAATATAATAATATAATATAATAATTTGATTTCATACATGCTACTATATATATTTCTACTTACAATTGTTGCCATCATAGCCGGTCGAATTTCCTATTTGTGTGTGGTTAGTTGTGCTTAGTTGAATCATCATCTCATCACGACCGTTCTTGCTTGATTTCGCTAGCTAGCACATGGATGATTCACCATCAAAGAAGAATGATGGTCGCAAGGTCGCAAGAAGAAGCGTAGGAAAGTTTCTGCGTCTAATGCTCCAGCTGAGACTGCTCTCGAAGAAAATAATAATGGTGATGATGCAGCTGGTCAAAATGAAACTGCGATGGCAGCCTGCTCGATTCGAGAATAGTATTATCGTTGAAGGAGCTGGATTGGCTGTAATCAATGGCACTTACAAAAAGTTAACGGACCACTGCTATGAAAAGGAAGGTCAATGGAATGGGAGTAATAAGCATATTTATGATATTTCAAAAAGAACTCATTGTTTTTTTGGTTTCGGGGGGAAGATACACCATACTGCCAATAAACACTTTATAGAACCATGAGTAGTTGTTCTGCTAGAAGGAATTGAATTATTGGAATATGGTAGTAGAGGATTATAGTAGCAGGCCTTCTATATACCGCAAAAACACAACGTGTTTTACGGTTGTAACTGCTTGTATGTAGTAGCCACTATTTGTTAAACTATGTATCATTGATTAGCAGGATTAGTCCGAGCTATAGATGGATAAGATCATTGATTGCTGTCATCGTATTCGGTTTTGTGTTGCCTCCACTATTTCACGGACATCTGTTGGATACACAGGAAGAGTCGTCGGTCGACGATCGTCGCCGTCAGCAGCATCGGTAGCTCCTTGCCTCTCTACTGGTTCCTTTCGTTCTATCATTATTTCTATTGGACTTCCATTACAAATCAAACCAGGTGTAGGTGTTTGTTTAAGAACGATCCTATCGACCTCTTCTCTTCTTGTTACTTCAGCATTATTTGCTGATACTGGACGGGCTTTAATAGTAACGGGACCAACATATGCGAAAGTTCCAGGCGTGTTTGTAAGTTTTGAAACAATTCTACTACGATCTTTGTCGTTACGATACCGTTGTTCTGGCAAATACACTCCACCAGTGGTACAAGTACTTGAAGCAGTAGTATCCGTAGCTGCCATCGTACTTGTTGAAGGATTCTCTAATAACGCATCTAAAGCAAATTCTGCACATGATTGTCCGACACAAATACGAAAACTATCATGACATTGAACGATCGAAGTCATCTGTTGGTGGGTTGTGGTACTGATACTACCATTAGTAGCAGTAGAAGAGTCCGACACCTCCGCCTCTGTTATGACGTCAATTCTCATTGCATGCGTCTCGCCGCAATCTCCTTCCCCGCTGCTCGATGATGATGATGATGATAGCTTTCGCATAGCAAAATCTGTTGCAAGGACGAGAGGTTCTGAAAAGTCTGCTAAGAATTTAGAGAATTTACGTGATCTCCACCAATTTCGTGGTATTAAATCGACTAATAATCCCAACATATCATTCCATATTTCCGGTGCAGTTCCCATAGCAGATGATGATGAACCAGTAATCGATAATTCTTTTCCAACAGTTACTGCTTCTGGAAATGGCCATGCAAAAACTTTTTGTGTTCCAACTCTTGTTTTTGCTTTATCATTATCGTCCTTGTTCCAGGAAGAATTGTTGTCGTTGTCATTATTGTCGTCGTCGTCGTCGTCTTCGTTATTAATGAAGAAATCGACTTTACCTAATAACCGTCCAGATAAATCATCAAATCGTGTCCGTATACCCTTTTCGAACATAACCATATCATCACCGAATCCTAAATTAGTGATGTACAAATTCACTGTGCCAGATCCACCTAAACCTTTAGTAAAGTAATTAAATCGTACATCCTTTACTACTGCCTGTTTGGCTGTGGCTGTCGTCGTAGCTGTAGCTGTTGCAGCTACAGCTGCTTCCATTGCTAACACATTCGACATTCCTGGAAATGCACCAGCAGCAAGTATAGCCGTTGTACCTGATTCGATAGCAGATTGATGCCGTTCCAGAGATGATTCTAAAAATTCCACCGGATCAGAAACATCAACATACACTGGAATTTTATGATCGATACAAGCATCTAATACAGTCGGTAATCTTTCTGAATATGGACCGGCAGTATGAATAACACATGAAACTGGTATATTCTATTCATATCATTGTTGGAGATGATAATGATGATGAGCCTCCTAAAAGGATATTATCTAAAGCTCCTTTTTGCCAAATATCGGGACAGTACTGGTACGTAATTTTTGGTGAACCGTTGTTCGATCCTTCATTATCATCTTCCCATAATGATAATAGATCTTCTATTTCTTGTAAAGCCGCTTGAAAGTATTTATTTTCGTTGCCATTTTTTCCTTCTTCTGGTCGTCTTCTTCCCACCAATATAATTTCACATTGTTCTATCACTGATGACGACGACGGTCGACGACGACGACGATAACCGATGTGATAAATGAGCAGCGACAGCTGTTCCAATCTTACCGGTACCACCAAGGACTACAAATTTATACGGAGTATCGATTTGAAGTTGTCCCGTCGTGGTTGTTGCTTTGGGAAGAGGAGCAGTTAAAGCTGTTACTGTGTTGATGTCAACAATGATATGACAAGCACAGAATAAGATCACGAACAACCAGCACGGATACGGTATGGTCGTCCCTTCGTCTTCTATCATCGTACAATCCTCTGAACAAAAAAGCACACAACTTCTTTCGCAAACCGCTTCTACTACTGCTATAATGATAGCTTTTTATCTGGTAGACCTTCGAAGTAATGGTAAGTATTACCCCTGGTGATGGCGGGGTTTACAAAACGCAATGGTACTGTACTGTAGATTGAAGATCTTGATGGCATGTGACAGTTTTGTACAGAAGATATTTTTTTAAAAATCTGACTCTTTCCTATTTTTTCGATTTCTGCCTCGTAACCATTCAAATTTTGTTGTGTGAAAACTCTCGCGGAAGGTTTATTTAGCTGAAAGCAAATCACAAAAAGCTCGTATTACATACAGCCACCCATTGGCATTTTTAAGCACACTGGTTGATTTGATCGCGCGAGTAAGGTTTATTTAGTACTTATTTTTCATAAGTAAAAACGCATTTTTTGAATACTTACGGAAAGTCACCTAAGAGCGAGGTTTTTATCCGTTGGCGATCTATGAAAGAAAACTAGCTTTTCACGTGCTTTATTTTTATGTATTTCGATCACAAAACACATAAATACGGTACAACATAAAAAAATAAACAAGAAATACAGTTTCAAAAAGTAAATAAAACGACAATGATGACGACAATGAATATTATTAGCTTCGCATTAGCAGTTCTAAGCGCAACACTTGCTGTGACCAATGCGTCCATTAGCGAACAACAACTCAGTAGTGTAAGCATCCCTGCCACCTCCCGAATTGGAAATCGTTTGATGTCCAAAGCTCGTCGTTTGGAACAAAACGGTGATGATGCCTATTCCTATTCTTGGGTCAAAGATTATTCCATCAAATTCAATAGTTGTCATACAACATTTGAATTCCGTGCTGATGGTGGGTCCAACTCTGAAGATGGAGAAGATTCAGCTCCCGTCGAGAGTATGCGATTGGTTAGCTTTAAACTCTGTCCTACCAGTAAGGATGAGACGCTCGGTCAGTACGACATGATGTCTCGTGTGGAACTTGCCGAAACGGTGCCGAGTACTTGGTCGAGATGAGAGAGTTTTTAGAAGCATACCTCGAATTCCAAATGACCCAAAAAGAATACAACTGCGAAATGGTCAAAGAGAACTGCGGATGTGAAGACGATGATCAATACGACGACGATCAGACGTGTTATGCTACCTGTTACGCAGCCGCTGGATTAGACTATTGTGACGAATATGACAGCAACGACGGTGATGACAACAACGATTATGAATTTGATCTTTACGAAATCTTGAATGCGAAATGTAATGGACAACGATGATGATTCAAATAATGCTCGTCTATATGTTGGTGCGTATTGTTCCAGCAACGGAAATAACATTTACCTCGGTGAGTTTACAGATCGGCAATGTACTCAAAAAGCCGAGGAAGGCTCGTACTATGCATTGTTTGGTCAACAACTTCCCTACCAGGATACTTCGATTGTTGACTACAACAAATGTTTATCGTGCTTAGAACCTGCCGAATACGACGACGATGCCAACAATGATAATGAAGATGGAGATCAAGTTCGTGAATCTGTGAAGAACTTTACGACCGATCCGCCAAGTGTGAACAAAATCTGGCAGACGGTGTGACCTATTCCAAGTCCAACGGAGCTTGTGACTACATGCAAACATGCTACCACTTGCCGAAAGAGTTGCCACAGGAAAATCTGGTCGTACTGCCTCTACATTCTTTGCAGGGTTATTCTTTATGTCCACCGTGGGAGTCACGGCGTGGGCAGTAATGCTGTACCGCAAACTTGAAGGAAGTAGTGGGGCAGTCGGTCTCAGTTCGCAGGACGGGGAAGTAGCATAAGGCGCAATTGTAGAGTAGATCCGATTCTTTTACATATAATGTATTTTGACAGTAGTACAATAATAATGATTATGATAATAATAATAGTTATATTTATAGGTCAAAATTGTGACGTGACATGCATAGCTATTATATATCTAGAACACACATGTATTATTTAAACCAACCGCTCCTTTCTTTTCTACCTTTTATTATAGTTCCAATCCTGCTTCGTTTTCATTTCATTTTCGTTTATTATTATTACCACTACCGTTATTAGTATGAGTAGAAGATGTTATCTTACTATAACTTTTATAACCCAAGTATGTAATGAATAACCAAACAATTGATATACCTAATGTGATACAACTCCAACCAACATCAGCACCACATGATACATGAGCACACATATTTAAATTGGATGCAAAGATACCAAAGAATATTATTAGAATTATAGATATAAAACAAAACAAAATTGATAATATTGTATGAATCCGTATAAATTGAATCCATTGACTTCTTCTTTGTTTTGTTACGTCTTGCTGCTGTTGCTGTTGCTGCTGTGCTGTCCTCCATCTTCGTTATCATTCTCATTGTTATTACTATCATTATCACTGTCACATTCGTCTTCAATTCCATACGAGGATGTCTTGCGATGAAAATTATAGATACAAATTGATAAACCGATTGCTGATAATGAATTAAATAAAACAAGTATAGCACTACCCCATCGTGGTGTATCACCTCTTGTCACAATAGGTGAAATTATATATGCAAGGAATGCAGCAAATGCAACCATTGACCATCCTATCGGTATAATTAATTTAAATAAATCACCAATCGTTAATATCATTGGTGTTGATCCTGCTCCTGCTCCCTTATTTGAAGGATAGCAAAAACAACAACATACACATACATTTTTGTCGAGAAACGTCATGGTGTTACTAAATTATAAATAGAAAATTTCCTCTGTTCTAAACAAGATCACTGACAGCCAACCCTTCTATGGTTTCGTCTTTTTGTCGTCTTTTGTTATTGTAGTGTCTTTACATTTAGCATGTTATGTTTTATGTCATGTCATGTCGTCTTTCTAATGTAGTCTTACTAAGTTAGTATGTTGGCTGTCTTTTTTCGTAGATGCCATGATGCATGCATCGCGTGCGTCTCGAGTTAGTACACGTTAGAGAAAATCTTTTTTCCGAGATTAAAAGGACACGGTGTTTCGATTTTTTTTTTTTAATATCAATTTTTGCTGATTAGTAAGAACAGTTATTCGTACGAAAATCAGTGTACTTTTTCATGTACTGGTACTATGTTTGGGAAAAAAAAATACATCGATTGAAATGCCAGTACATGAAATAACCTAACCAAATATCGGTGGAGGTCGTCGTTGTTAGAATTATGTAATAGATGAGGTTTGGACGGTTGGTAGAAGAAATTATTGTTGATTTTTACTAGGATGATACCATGCAATAATGTGTCCATCTCGAGTAGAAGGAATACATTGGTTAATTTAAGCTATTTTATTACTATACTGTCTTTATATTTAGCATGTTATGTTTTATGTCATGTCATGCCGTCTTATAATGTACTAGTATGTTGGCCAAATCTTTAGAATTTAGTGCTGGCTGGCTGTGTGCCTGCCTGACTGAGTGACCGATTGATTGAATGCGGTGCCAGTGCACACAACAGCAGCAACCATTCCGCTTGAGACGCGGCCATCGCCCTTGGCGTCTGCGCTACGCCATGATTCTTGTTTTCAAAGCCTACTGGAATTGCCCCAGATCCTAACATTTTCAAGACGAACAATAGACCAATCACGCCACCTGTAACTCCTGCAATAGTCATTGTTCTCGACCTTTGTTCAGAATCGACAGTCATACTAGGTTCCCCCTCCTGGAAATTGATTGTTTGTTCTTGACCAATGAGCACTCCCCTGGAGTCGTAGATCTTGCGGTTGACTTTGTAGACACGACGCTTGTCGAATGGAAGACAACAAACAATAATCGATGGGATCCAACCGCATAACAAACAAACTATGCCACTAGCAATTCCAGATTCAGTACCGAAGTGGACGTTGGAACCCCATACGCCACCCCCTGCGACGCTTCCGGGAGGGGCTACTTGTACATTTGCTTTAACCGCCACCGCCTGCAAAACACAAGGGTCACCAATGTCCGTCACTTCGACCAGTTGTAATCCTTCTTCCACTTGGTTAATTTTAGAGTACTTGGTCATGTTTTCAATCTTGCGTGCTTGTATGTTGATGGGTTGATTAATTAGCCTGGTGCAGCTACTTTTCTTGTTCTTTTTTCGTAACGTTGAGGAGCAGCGCGGCGGCTTTTAAATAACAAGTTATATATAGTAGATTTTGAAGTTAGGATGTATTGTTGTTTGATATTGAGTGTTTTCTTTTTTTTGGCTTTTGAACTTGAACGAATTGTAAATTATGAGATCAGTGTTGTATCGATCAAATTTACCTTAATGTGTGTGTGTGTGTGTTTTGTATTGATCGGTGCTAACAAGTACACAAACAGGTTGAATAATTGGTGATGATCTTTCATTTTGACACCGCGAGACAATGTGAAAGTGTGAAAGCGCGAAAGCATGAAAGTGTGAAAGTGTGAAAGTGTGAAAGTGTGAAAGTATCATTACTATTGCCGTCCTGTTGGTTGTTACCGGTATGGTTGTATCTGCCTGCTGCGTGCGAGCATTACAATAAGAATGCAGATGAGAAACGAGGTGCTATTTACTATAGCTAAGATAGAAAGGGACATTTGTACGGATAATGACCTGCCTCTTATTGAACTGGGACTGGATGGTAAGATACTACATTTT
Organism: Fragilariopsis cylindrus CCMP1102; assembly: GCA_900095095.1. Taxonomy (NCBI): domain Eukaryota; phylum Bacillariophyta; class Bacillariophyceae; order Bacillariales; family Bacillariaceae; genus Fragilariopsis; species Fragilariopsis cylindrus. The sequence goes on along the minus strand of FMBT01000467.1, from coordinate 75,261 downwards.
TCAGTAAAAGACATAATATTACAGAAACAAAAACAAAAACAAACAGGATGACTACCCAAGAATACGATCGTATGTTAGAGACCTTACGAGAGGTCAACACTTTATGTGCAAAAGCTCAAGGTCAGTATCATGCAGCAAATGGGATATGAGGCAAAAGCAAATCATGCTGATCAAAAAGCAAAGTTTGGTGCTATGTGGAACTGAAATGGATTGTTTGGGAAAAAAATGAATAAGGCAAAAGATGCATCTAATCAAGGAACTGAAGAATCGCGTCGTGCATTTAGTTTGATCCCCCGTGACAGACCTTGTCTCTTACGTGAACGTTATCCAGAAGAGATAGCATGGATTTGAATTATATCTTTCACGCTACAACCTATAGTATTGATACTACTATTATTACTATAATTAAAATTATAATTATTGAATCCTTGTTAATTTGACATCAAGTAAAAAACTTTCATCGGGCACATCCATACGATTTTCCATTACTCTACGTATTCGTTGTTTCGGTCCAAATCCAGTCGGTACTGGTCCAGGAGATGTACCATCATCATTCAAACCATCCGTATATGCTAATGATGGTGGAATTACGATTCGACGTATACCCCCCAATTTCATTCCCCGTATACCTTCATCGAGACCTGCAATTGCACGTTGTTGTTGTTGCTGTTGTTGTTGTCCCCCATTTTTGTTGCTGTTGTTGTTTCCGCCACCACCACCACCTACTATAAAAATGAAAGGTACACCATCATTGTTTGATGAAGAATCAATAGAATATCCATTTGATCGTTTTAATACCCATTGAATATTAACACGTTTTCCTTCCGTTACTACTTCTCCTTCTCCTTTTCCTTCCCCTTCTTTTAAATCACGATAGGTAACACCAGAATCTAATCGAACAATCACAGCTGGCGAATCGACATCGTTTGGTAGTGGAGATGATATTTTTTCTCCTACTCCAGCACTTATCATAACAGATGCTGATGTTACAGGGTCGTTAATATTAATGTTATTGTTATTGTTATTGTTAATGTTATTGTTATTGTTATTGTTATCGACATAGTCGTTTTCGTTAGTCATCATTTTAGTACTAGCTGATGCTACCATCGGAAATGATGACAATAGCAATGTCATGGTCGCAATCGCCAATGCCGATACTATTTTCGCCACAACTACTGATGTCGAGATACTAATGTTATTCTTTTGCTTCGTTGAAATTACAGCAGGCATTATTCCTGTTGTCATCACTGCAGCAACAGTAGTAGTATGGTTCTGTTTTCCTTCCTTCTCAAATTCTTTGAAGGGAACTGCGTGAATCGACGACGATCGATCATATTCATATCCATAATAATATCGATGGGCTATTCTTATTCGGGGCTTTATCGTTGTTGTTCGACAGCAGACGAAGGCTTCCGAGAATAAATAAGGCGCTGTAGAAGTAGTAGTCGCCGCTACAAGTACAGCAACAACGACGACAAAGGACGCTACCAACAAAGAAACATTGTTTGAAATATAGTGCTTATTTGCTCTCCGTTCTACCATCTTCTTACTGTATAATTGTATTTTACTCTTCTTTTAAGTGGCTACCTACTTGTCAGTATGCGGTATGATCGATATTGATATGACGGGTAATGTGCTATGTTTTTTCGTGTGTTGTGTGTTGGAAGTGTCGATGGAAATAAAATATTTTTCTGTCGCTCTCTTGACCGAGTCCCGCGTGAACGACGCGCGTTAAGATACTACGCGCGCCTGAAAATAGATGAAGAAAAAATGAAAGGCAAAGAATGAACATTTTTTTTCTTTTCCTTCTTCAAAAAGAAACATAAACATTCACAAATAAAATAATAATACAGAGGCATGCAGAGCTATTCCCAATAATCAAATACACAAGTAGACCAGCAACAAACAACAGAAAACAAGGATGACACCGTCTGCTTTCTTATCGAAATGGACTCAATCAATTTCTCGATTTGGTCGTGATGGGATGACATTATCAAAAGCAATATATTTGGAGACGTCAAAAACGACAGCGACATCAACAACTTCGACAGCTGAAATATTCAAATCAGTATTATTGGATCAAGCAAGACATCCAATAAATCCCAATACAGTTGCTTTATCCTATTTACGTATTGAAAAGGTATATGGATTAATGAAATATATGGGGTTTAATGAATATACGAAACAAAAATTCATCCCCTTATCATTGTCATCGTCGTCATCATCATTGTTTTCATCATTGTCGTCGTCAACATCATCGTCGTCAACATCACCGTCATCGTCTTTGACAGACAAAAACAACAGTGCTAATAATGGTACGAACACTAATAATAATAACAAGGATAATACGAATACGAATACAAATACGAATACAGCAAAAATTGCATTTATGATAACATCAGCAATGAAACTTGATTTAATAGATAGATTAGGATATAGTTTAGATACAATTAAATCAATGAAACCACAACAGGCATCATTGGTATTACATCATCGGATTGAACCACAATTATATCAAGAAAAAATAATAGTACTGGAAAATGAATTTGAAGATGGACAACGTAAACAACAGCAATATCAGCAACAACAACAACAACAACAATTGTCCTCGTCAACATCATCATCATCGTCATCGCCTTCGTCTTTGGCAGACAAAAACAACAATATGAATAATGATACAAACACTAACAGTGATAACAATGATAGTACGAATACAGCAAAAATTGCGTTCATGATAACATCAGCAATGAAGCGTAATTTAATAGAAAGATTAGGATATAGCTTAGATACAATTAAGGCAATGAAACCACAACAGGCATCATTGGTATTACATCATCGGATCGATCCACAATTATATCAAGAAAAAATAATAATATTGGAAAAAGAATTTGAAGATGAACAACGTAAGCAGCAGCAGCAGCAATGTGAGGAACAAAAAAAGGAGCGAGAAAGTGAACTTTCAATTATTGACACGCAGACAGATCAAACTGAAATTGCTGCTACTACTACTACTACTACTAATACCAATGATAGTGAAAATGACATTCCACTTCTGATGTTACAATCGAATCATGATGATGTATCACCATCACAACGAGAAAGTGAACGTGAAAGTACTGACACGCAGGCAGATCAAACTGAAATTGCTGTTACTACTACTACTACTACTACTAATACCAATGATAGTGGAAGTGATATTCCACTTTTAATGTTACAATCGAATCATGATGATGTATCACGATCACCATGACCATGACCGTCGTCGTTATATTTGGATGCTATAAAAGATGATGATGATGATGCTGATGCTGATGCTGCTACTTGATAATATTCGACAAAGAAGAATACGACAATTGGGCGTGGAAAGAGTTTATAGAAGTCAGGAATATCGTTATTACGATCATAGCAATATTAATAATATTTCTTGGTGTTTCGAGTTAGTATAATCGACAACAACAGAAATAGGGAAAAAAAGAAGAGAAAAAATGGACTTATCAGAAGTTAAGGACTAGTAGAAAAGATTCAAATTAATAACTTGAGAGCTAGAAATAAATTGCAAACTTGTACTGTTATAATAACAAAATGGTCAAGGTAGTCCGTCAAAGCAGTCCCTTTCTATCTTAGCTATAGTAAAGAGCACCTCCTTTCTCATGCACTACATTCTTCTGTAATGCTCGCACGCAGCAGGCAGATGCAACCATACCGGTAACAACCACAATCGATTCTTATCTTTTATATTATGGTCCAGTAGTAGTACTACTAGTAGTTGTTGTAGTAACAGCATTCTCTCCTCTACCAAACATTCGTTTTGTGCAACGTTGTCCTGGATAATTACATAATTTAAAGCAACCATAATCTTGACATATACCACAACATGTAAAGTCTGCAACCTCATCAGGTCCTGGTATAGCAAATAGGATACCAATTAAAGTACAAATTATTGCTAACAATAACCAAAGAATGGCCCAAAGTATATAGGATCCACCAACCACATCCGACATAGTATGTGCATCCGTGGAGGATGTGGTACCATTGACCACATAATTAGAACCAAATAAATCCTTGACACTGGTTATTGCATTTAAGGTACACGTCACGGCTAAGATAATATAGACATTTTTAATATAGGTGGATGGTAATTTCCATGCACTACCCACTAAGAGTATACCAAATATAAAAATAAAGATAAAACCAAATACATTACGGATCCAGATACAAGCACTTAGTATCATCATTACTGCAATGATCATTGTTCCGGTCCGTGGTCCACGTTTCGTGCGACGGAATAATAACAGTAAACAACCGATGATCGCTGTTCCTTGATAACCAGCGGAGGCAATAAAACCACGCCGATTTGGATTAGCGGACGTGTAGGCCAATCCAGACGTATCCGGATAAATCATAATTTTGGATATGGACCCACCAGTTAAAATTGCCGCTAATCCATGACATAATTCATGGATCCAGGTACTAAATATAGTAAAGGGATATAAGATCCATTTAATGATGGGTATATTCATACAAATTATTATTAAGAGTGTTATAATCAGTAATCGACCATCACGTGTAAAACTTTCACGGAAATATTCATTCCATGTTTTTTGTGATGCAATTTCTGCATTACTACTACCTGTATTTGTATTTGTAGTCGGTGGTGCGTTCGTTGTAATCTCTTGGTCTACTAACACAGGAACTCCAATAGCAACTGGTCCATTATCAACTGACCAGTCAGGAAGGACTTCACCATTATTATTATTATTATTATTATTACCGGTATAATTCGATGAAGACGGAGCTGCGATTTGCTCCTCCGCCATCCAAGCGGGGACACCAGCAACTTCAATATCAGCAGGACTACTCATTACTTTACTTTACTTCACTTTACTTTACTTTACTTTACTTTACTTTACGTCGTATACAGTACCGCAGTATTACCTACTATAGAGTAGCTAGCTTAGCTATATATCGTTTGGAATATGTACTAATGTCAATGATAATCAAGACTACACACGCTTGACGTTTCCCCGCTTATCGTGATATTTACTGTATAAAAAATTGTGATGCGATGATTTGTTGACTCGACTTCCTGCTCTCCTCGACTTTAAATATTATTTAATCGTGCTTAATATTTTTGCTTACGGTGGATATACTGTAAATTCATTCGTGCCTAAGACAGATTGAGTGTCATTAAGGGACTAAATTATGCTTGTCTAAAATATCATGACACTTCTTTGGCGTGGCAAAAAGCGTGTTAAGAAAATCAAAAAATGTAGTCTGTCCTTCACGTTTCAGGTTTTTCGTGAGAAGATAAGAATTCGCCGTTTGTTAGCTAATATCAAGCAAGCATGCACTTTATTCGCGTACCGTATTGATAAGCTACTTCAGAAGTACGTGATCCCATTTTATTACATTCATATCTTTTCACCGGAACCAAAGGGATGAGAGTACGATAAGATATCATTTCGATTGTCATCCTACTGCTTTCGTTCGATTCATAGTTTATTTGTTGCTACTTCTTTGATTGTTTCTCAGTATCTTTGATTCGATTTATAGGTCGTTTGTTGTTTATTTATTTATTTGTTTGTTTGATTGATCAATCCATCGCTTGTTTGTAATTGCTTCAATGGCGCATGAGGACAAAAACGAAAGTCACGAGGGTGACGAGCTAATAGGACTGACTCTAGATGATGATAATCATGATAATCATGATTATCATGATGATCCTGATGATCCTGATGATCCTGATGATCCTGATGATCATGATGATCATGATGATCATGACTATCATGATGATCGTAATCGCAATCGTAATCATGACGATTACGATATTTGTAGTGAAATAAAAGTGGATGGAGACGCTCATACTCAAGAGTTGTATGCTTCATTGCATACAGGAACAGCTGTATGCAACGATATTGAAACATCTTCGTTATCCTACACCGATATAGAGACTGCTGCGGTAAACCCAGCTTCATCTATATCGGAAAGGGACAACCTGGAATTTTCTTTATCGAATGATGTCGATCCCGGAGTTTTTTGTTATATTGAAACCATGAAGAGATGCTGTGATCTTGAAACAGATCTCATTGCGAAAATAAAAGAAGTAGTAACTCCTGCTGCTCGAAAGAAAGACACATCAATACCGTCAAATGATACACCTGCTAACGCTGCTGCTGCTGCTACTGTCTCCTTTCAAAGATCCCAAGAAGAAATTGCATCGTGTCAGGTCGAAGAAGTTGCGACCTTTGTACGAGCATATCTTCCACGTGCTCTTGTATCAACGGAAGAGCACGTACGAAATATTGCGCGATCGATGATCAGTCTTCTAACAAGCGACGATAGAGAATCGCTTGGTGCCACTGAACTACTCTTTCGCTCTGTTGTGGATAGCAGGGGTGGAATATTATTACCCAGTACGCCAGAATTGGAGGCTTTTATCCAAGAGTGCGAAAGAAGACGCACAGAGTCCAATCAGTCGTCCAGAATCAATGACAACAAAGGAAACGAAAAAATACAGTATACTAGGACAAGTAATACCCGTTCTGATAAGTCGTCTGAAAAAAAGGGCAAGCCAAAGAGAAAAACGCACTGCTGCTCTTTTTGTGGACAACCGAAGGTTACGACAACCAAAACTGGACTACAAATTCCGCATGGTACCTGCCCCAAAGTGATTGGGACAGACGTGGGGGAGCCGGGCAACAACGATATTGATGACACCTTCGAGAAGAATCCTAAGAGGTACAAAGTGTTGTACCCAAGTCATCCAAATAAGGCAGGAGGAAAGGACGGCAGCGGCGACGGTAACGATGGTTCTGGTCAGACATCTGCCACTAGCGAAGCTTTGATTTTTTGGAGAGAGAAGATTGCAAGAGAGGAACTGGAAGATGACGAATCCACGAAGGTACAAACAAAGTCATTGAAACGAAAGAACGACAATGCAAACAGCGAGTTAGAGGAAACACATTTGTATACCGAAGAGGTCCAACAGGTACGTGAACGCGAAGAGAATAGTTTCTACCTGTGGTTTTTTTACGCATTTCATTTGATTTATTGTTTTTGTATCATTTATACCATGGTTTGTCTGTTCCACGTCGATAACATCCTTCACGAAAAAATCTCTTCATCACGTAGGAAAAAACAAATAGCAAGGATCATCATGAAGATCGCTCCAGAGAAAGTGAATCAACAGACGATAATGATAACAATAATGATAACAATAAAGATAACAGTAACGATAACAATAACGATAACAACAATGATAACAGTAATGATAACAATAATGGTAACAATAACGGCAACAGTAATGGTAACAATAATGATAATGATAATGATAACAATGACGATGGCGATGAAGAAGAAGAACCCTACAAAAATGTAAAGAAATACGAGATTTAAGTATTAGATCACACCCAGAGTGTATCTCGCTCCGCTCATTGCGATAAAGACTATATAACTTTTACTATGTATGTAATGCATATTAAATATTACTCTTATTATGATGTACAGTTATATATAGTGCAGTTAGCATTTATTTTTTTGTATATGATTATCTATCTGATACTTAGTTTATACTGTATTTGGTCGTCGACAAAAAAGTAAGTGGGAGTTTTTTATTCCTCGTCGTCCTATATCATATATAAATCAAAGAAACAGAAGGAAGGAAAAAAAGAAAGAGAATATCATGTGTGAGAGACGACTACGCAGACAGTTTTTGTTTTATGTTTTGTTTGGTAATAAGAAATCGCAATAATAGAGAGAGAAAGCTACTGACATCATCATCATCATCATCGTCGTCGTCATCATCATCGTCGTCATCATCATCATCCTCTCCAGGATTAACAGCTCTTTCAGCATAATAATCCCATTTTTCTTCATCCGTCATGTCTTCAGCTTTTTTCTTTTTTGGTTTAGGAGCCTCTTCTTCTTCATCATCATCATCTGCATCTTCTTCTTCTACAACATCAACAGTTTCCTCTTCATCTGCATCTTCACCACTGACGATTACATCATCGTCATCGTCATCGTCATCATCATCCAAAGCAGACGCAACAGCTTTTGAAACAGCAGCAGATATAGCATCACCGTCACTATCGTCATCATCATCATCGTCGTCATCTCCTCCTCCTCCTTCTTCATCATCATCCTCATCATCGTCATCGCCACCATTTAATTTGTCTTTTGCTGCTCTGATTGCAATACGTGCATCCATACGTTGTGTACGTTCCATTTCAACCTTATTCACATCATAATCATAATCATATGTCAAACCAAATATACCTTCTTTTAATTCATCTGTTAATGCACCCCATAAAAACCATGTGGCACCAACACCGGCAGGTATCGCCCATAATGCTAGTGGTTGATTTGTTCTCAATGAACTTACTGAAAATGCTGATGCTTGTGCAGCACGACGTGATGTTGCTTGAAATATTTTTTGATATACTGACATAGTAATTGTAAATGTGTGTGTGTGTGTGTGTGTGTGTGTGATTCACTAGTGGTTAGTATAGTATCTAATCGCTATCTATTGTTAGATGGCTTCGAAGTTAGTTCCTCGTTATGATTGGTATAGTATAATATAGAGTATAGTATAATACAATGCTCTACTAGTAGTAACCGATCGAAAACGTTGTTGCTTGTATGATGTTAGATGTCAATATAATACATTTTTCAGACTAGTACGGACATGAGAATGCAACCAACGGCATCTGCTTCATGATTGTTTTCCGTTCGAACGTCTAGACGTTCGAACGTCTAATAAACGAAACATACCTCTTTTTCAGACTAAAAACAAAAAACGGCATGGGCGTCCTTCCGTTGCCCGAACTAAAAAGTTCAAGTAACCCGGAGATGCTTAATTCTCATATGTTCGTCTCCAGTTTATTTTAGCTGGACTTGGATACTACTACTACTGCAGTACCACTGTACAGTACACACCTAATCAAATAATGCATTATATTAGCTAGAATATAATATGTGCTCCACAAAGTGTCCAACTAGGCTGCAGCTAGTAGAAGATGCAACCATTGCTTTGGTTGTAACTTGTTTGTTGTCAACCTAAAACAAACAAATACAGCTCTATTCGTTTGTATGTAGTATAGCTATATAGTGTATGTAGTATGCATAGGACATATGCCTGCTTGTTGTTGCTACGTTGAACCAATCAAAAGGTGTAGAGATGGATTCAATTAGAGCACACCCTTATGATAAATACCTAGCAGCAGAATACTGGAAGTCAAAGCAAAGGATACAAAAATCTGGTAATGTTCCACGCGTAGTTATTTAAAAAAAATCCGTTGCAATTCGAATTAGTAACGCGAGCCAAAAAAAAGGACGTACTCTTTTCAAAAACAAAAAGATTTTATTTCCAACAACAATAATAGCACACTCCAACAACAACAACAACAAAACCACAAATTCGCAACGAATTATAATCAATCAATCGATTAACCAACCCTGTCGTCCGCTTGTCAAACCTTGAATCATTTAGCGTAGGCAGAACAGATAGCGGTCACTGCAGCTGCTTCAACAATTTTAGGATTTATTGTCACTGAAATTAGGAAAAAAAAAACGTCATTTTTTATATATTTATTTTTCAGCAGCAAAGAGTACTTGTGCCGATACAAACAATGATGCGATCGTTCAAGTTTATTATTTTGCCGATGAATACTTTTACCATCATGATATCTTTATCGTTAGTGGCCGTATTTTTAACTCTCCCGTTTTCTACGATCGCCGATACTACTGCTACAACAAGTGTTACCCCATGGGGGACAATGATGAGGACAACAACAGCAACAGCAACAAAAATGCCGTTTCTGGATCTTCGAGGGGGAGGCCTATTCGGTGGAAAAGATAAGAGATCAAATGCACAAATTTATCGAGAATCTCTTGAAGAACAAGTTATGTTGTTGGATGAACAATTACGACAGGCTAGAACGGAAATATCCACGGTTAGAGAACGGGCTAAGCAACAAGGTAAAATCGATAGTCTTAAAAGAAATCGTAGTATCAGCAGTAATGGAAAGCAAAAGCGGGTAGATAAAGAGGAAGCACAGATACTTAAACAAGGGGAGGAAGAAAAAAAACGAATTGAAAAGGAACGTCGGAAGGAACAAAAGGTAGCACTTGTTCAGTTACAAGATGAAATCCGACAATTAGAACAAATGAAATCACAATTAGAAACACTGTTAGAAACTTCTGCAAATCAGATTGAAGAATTGGAACAGAAATTAACTTCACAAGAAAAAATAACTATTGAAATGGAAGAATCCTACAAGAAACAAATCATTGACTTAGAAACAACGTTAGGTGACGTACAAAGAATACAATTACAAAAATTAACAGAATTACATCAAACAAAGATTGATTCTGCTGTCAAGGAGGCATTAAAAGCTCAAGAGGATGTACTGCGGATGAAAATGGAAGAAACAACTAAACGTTTGAGTAAGGAACATGCAAAAGATATGGAAAAAGAAAAAGCACGATCAGAAATAGCTGTTGAAACAGAACGGAAGAAAATGAGAAAATTAGTTCGTGCTTTAGCATTGCGTGAAAAGAAGTTAAAAGCACAACAACAACCATCGTCATCTAAAGAAAACGACGACGAAGACAACGAAAATGTTATCGAACAAAAATCTAAAAAAGCTAGGACTACTGTCAAGACTACTTCTTCGTTCAATAATTCAATGAAGAACCCACCGACGAATCGAGGAAGAAGATAATATATATATAATATTGTCATCTGTATTGTCCATTAATTATTTTATCAGAAAAATAATGGACATAGGAAGCCTCAAAATTTCTTGCTATAAATGATATGTGTACACTGGAAATCGAATAGAAATAATGAAAAAAATTGTAGGGGTAATTTTGAAAAGTGCACACGTGTACAATGTACTCGGCTAGACTATTACGAAGTTTCTTGTTCTTCTTGTAGACTTTTTAAATATTATACTATCGTAGCGTGAACAAAAGCTATTTGACTGATTTGATTATATAGAATAGTCTATGTAAGATTTTCCCCTCCATAGGTCTGTTCCAATTTATGTATGTATGTGTAGGACCTAGTCCTATAGTCCGCCCGACCTTCCTTTATCCTTGATATTAACCTAACACTGTAAGATACCTATTAAAATTCATCACACAGAATTCGTCTGCAAACAAAATTCTACTCGTTCTTTCATTCGTCGGACTGTTCTCTTGTTTCAGGTTATAACCATGGAAAAACGTCCTCCCTCCCCCCTCCTCTCCCTCCATCCATATTACTATATAATTTTACATTGGACCGAGCATGGCCTTGGACAATTCGTCGCTTATTTTATCCATTGATTCTTTTATTTCTTCCTTAATTTCGTCTCTACCATTACGAAAGTTCCGCCCAGCGTTGGTACCTTCCTTCCATGCCCTTTCAATTCTAATTACTGTTGTTATTTGACCAATGTTTACCATGTTCTGATACTTTTTAATGTCAAAATTGCGTAATGTCGCTGACGCTGTAACAGAAACAACATGGATCCTTTTCCAAAAACGAGAAGAAAAAGAAGAACAAAATGTATTAGAAAACAACCTATGGAGAAAGAAAAATGCAGGCAAATATTCAACGTGATTATTGGCATATTTGATATATTCTTACTAGAATTGTTCCTTGATTAGGAACGATTCACGTGCTGCAACAACAACTCAAACAAATTCATTGGCACAGAACAACGGCGGTGAATTTCTACTGTACGGTGGTAATGCCAGCGCTTGATCATAAAACCGAAAACAAACAAGGTCACCACCATAATGTCCCACCACAAAAATAAGCTTCAAAAAGACTCATAGCGGATAATTTTTTCATTGGAATATCATTGGAATGATGACATATATATTTATGATGATATAATCCTTCTTTGTGGACTTGGGTTGGTCCCATATAGGCAACGATTACCACACCTCTATTATTCAGAGTATAGTCATTTTCGTCTTTGCCTTCAACTCAAGCGGAGGAGTATCGATCAATTGCGCTTCTGGAGTAACAAGAATCCTTGCCTTCTTCTTTGGCGATGGTAATATTATAACAGGTGACACTTTTTCCTTCAAGTCATCGAGACCGGTAGTCTTTAATCCTCCTTGACTAGTCCTTGCCTTCTTATTCAATGACGATATTCCTCGTCATCGAGACCGGTAGTCTTTGGTCCTCCTTGACTAGTCCTTAATACAATTTCGTCTTGTGATGCAGAATCCTCTACAATTTTGTTGCTTTCATTATTGTTTTTGGTACCTGAATCAATAATTTCTTCTTCAAGTTTTTGCTTTAACAGTCGCTTTCTGTCTCTTCTATTCTTTTCCCCTGTCCTATTTTTTCCCCTGCGCCTTTCTTCAAATTCTAATTCAGCTTTTTTCTTTGATTGATTGTGTCTTTGAAACACATTTATTTAGATCACAAGTAACTATTGGATGGTGACTATCAACAATGGAGAAAGTTGCTTGTTGCACTCGCTTCACCAGGACCATCAACAGCAAGTTCTTGACTATTTGCAATTGCTTTTGTTAATGTTCTTATTCTCATAACAGTATCAGCCACTTGGATCAAAGCTGGTCTGATTGTGCTAGAATTGATGACGGATTTGGTCAAGCAAGCGGTTCTGCCCATGAAAAATGCATCCCCTTCTTGTTAGGGAAATGTAGCAAGCAGATATCTTGTAAGAGCAATTCATGGCTGAACAAGTTTTCTTTGTCACATTCGTCAACTTGCGTCACGATAGGTTGAGCAAGGTGAACGGCCAACAATTTATTTGTTGTCTAGAAGCCCATTGCAGCTTAGCTGGCTCCCTCTATAGAGGTTGTGTGTCATCCATTTAGACGCATTGTCTCCAAATCGATAAGAACGAAAATCCAGGAATAGTATACAATATATATAGATGATGTCGATCTCCCCTTAGGTAATATTTGCTTCTGAATATCGTTAACGTTCTTACTACAGTAATTCAATTCTTTTGAAAATTTCCAATTGTTTCGCGCCAAAAAGTTTTGAATAAAAAGTTAGAGATCATTGACTGGTAGAGGTCAGACCGACATGTAGCAGGCGCGGAAAATGCATTAAATCTCCGTCATTGCTTTTTGGCGCAATTTTTGTTTAGTATTATGATTATTGTCCATGCAAATATGGAATCTTTTGTCTTGGTTTCCCTAACGTTGTTAAGTTAACGTATTGAATTGCACCTACCGATTTTCCACGGTACCGGCACAGGACATATACATTTAACTTCACATAAATCTTACTCCCACGTTACCGTATCGTATAACACAGCACCACAAAGGAACGAATTGACCCGACACACACAGAAAGGAACCACAAAAATACGGTCTTATATATGTCATCTTCATCTTCATCTTCATCGTTATCGTTATCGTCGCAACAGCAAACAATGACGACTACTGATCTCCCAAGCGCCGCACTGGATCAACTTCAGTGGGTGAAAATCGTTCCTAAAGTTTCGTTGACATCATCCGCATCACCGTTATCTACTATTGATCATCCATTGTGGTGGCCGTGTCTACTCTTCAACGAATACGAGGACTTTCAAGAATTTTTTGAAGACGAATTGGCAATAATCCACGATGACAAGAAGAAGCAGAATGAAGTTGCCCTCGAAACAAGACGGTTGATATTAACACGAATCTTTGCAAATATGCTTCAACGAAGACCTGTAATGGTTGCAAGACTTTTGGGCCGATCAATTCAAGACTACATGGAAGTTGTTAATTTATCAGAAGATGAAGACGAAGAAACTATCTCTCGTATTACCCAAATCCTCGAATCCTATCAAGCTACGGACTACATGCCTTTTACCGCATTGTCTTCGGAAGAGCGCCTACGACAGATGGATCCGAAAGCTTTTGCCGTCGCTGTATCGAACGACATCGCAACCACAACCACAATCATCGACGATGAACTCTACATGAACTACATGCTCGCACTTGACATGGCGGCTACTCAACGAATGGGCGGTATGATTGCACCGAATAAAACTCTTCGATCAGACTTTCGAGATATTGCTCGTGCTGAACTTGCTAAATTGTCCCCTTCCATTAAGAAACTATCTGATACGTCGTTGGCTGTTGTGACAACTTCTAATGTCACTAATATTAACAATGATGAGCCAGTTGCTGAGGTTACCAGGGCTGCCGATTTTTCTAACGACGACGATAGTGATAGGCAAGAACGAATCGAAGAAGACCCTGAGAAACAGAATGAGCACGAAGACCATGCCATGGATAGTGATACGCAAAAAGTAATCGACGAAGGACCTGAAGAAGACAGTGAAAATGAAAATGAAAACGAGAACGATACTATGAAATCCTCATCTACTGTGGTTACATTTTCGTCGGAAGGGTCGTGTACTTCTCCTTCGTCACACGGAAATGAAGACGGGGAATCACACACCACCCCGTCTTCTAAATCGGAGGATGAAGAAAAGGATAAAGATCCAACAATATGTCCTGATGATGCACTAGAAATAGTTCAAAACAAACTGGAACTCATGGGATGGACAATCGATACGCACCATAATTTGTATTTGAGTCCGAAGGTTGGATATGACGATATCAAAAGGAGACCCTTTGATAAAGGAAAGGACTACTTCCTTGACAAAACAAGTTTCCATAAATTTTTGATGGAAACCTACGGTTGGCAAGAAGAAAAGAAGACACCAAAATCGAAAGCCACGATCACACCCAAGAAATTGGTTCGCGGTGGTAACAAAAGCCGCGGTGGTAACAATGGCAGTACCACCGTGACGCCTCTCTCCAGTAAACAGCTACCAAAGAGAACCCGTCGATTCAGTGGAGACGACGTCGAATTACTCAAGAAGAAAAGGAAACACTGGTCTTTCAAGACGGAAGAAGAAGAAGACTTTTATACCTTCAAATCCTTGATCGGTAAATTGGTGAAACGATTAGATTGGGGTTACAAGAATGGGGTAGGACTGAATGGAGCTTACAACTACATTCTACCACACTGCAAATCGGAGAAACAAGGAGGAGAGTGGTGTAAAGATTTTTTTTATGAAGAAGCCGAAGTTATTCAATATTGCGTGGATAATAACTACTTCAAGAATCGCAAAAAATTGGGATTGTTGGACTAGGCTTGACAAATGAAAATGGGCGCTGTTAAAACTGTTATTTGTTGTTGTGAAGGGATCGAAAGGCAGGGATATGTATTATAAAAAAAGAACTGGGTGTAAATTCTTTCGGGTCATGTTAAGTACAGAGGAAGAACTACTAGTAGTAGTGTCGACGATACCAAAATTATCCTATGTGAAAAAATGAAAGTAGAGAACAAATCGATTCATATTACATAGTAGTAATTTGATGATTTGATAAAATAACGCTACAATACATGTTTTTAAAATGGGCTCTTCATACCCTAGAAGTTAATGAGAACTATTATTATCATACAGTAGTTTTCGTATTTAAATTTAGCACAGTAGTACCAATATATCATCTATTCGTAAGGAATAGATTCGATACTACCATTACATTTTCATCACCGTGACTTATAAGCTGTATTGTTTCCCATTCGTATAATAATAAACGAGGTCGGTGACCAACTGCTGCGTTCGATTTATATGGGTCTCGTCGTCGTCCCCACCGCACCCTCTACAGTGATGCTACCAACCTTTTGTTTTGCCACTTTCTTTTTCGGCACGTTCCTCTGTGAGGGCTTCGTGTTTGGTTCGTCGTGCACGATTGAGTTTGTATTGACTTCCCAAATGTTGTAAAGCAACGGTACATTGTTGTTCCGTTTCAAATTCAATAAATGCGTACCGAGAAAACTTCGGAACGATAGTTTGTACACCCCGGGGACCGCCATATTTACCAAATTCACGCTCCATTGTAGCTGTACGCATTTCGATTTGTTGGTCCGTTCTGAGCTTTTTAAGACCACTAATAAATAGTTTCTTTGGATGGACCGAATCGTAGGCGTTAACACCAGCAACATTCGAAATATCTTCTTTCGCCATTAGTTCCTTATTTCCCCACCAGGTCTTGTAAACAATCCAATTTTCTGGTCTTCTTGAGTCGTCGCAAGTTGGAAATTGCAGAAACAAGTTACAAGGTCGGGAGGGCAGTTCAACACGGTGTTCTAACCGTGCTATGTGTTTATTTTCAACGAACACATCAAATCCATCACCGTTGATTTGTACAATTAGTGTAGCGGAAGACTGACCAAACATGAGTGGAGCTTCTGACAAAGGAAGTTGCACGGCTCTACGAGGGAACAAAGAAAAAGAAAAAAAAAACAATTGATTTTTTAGCCCAACTAAGTTATTGGTTTCTTGAAACCCAAAAAAATGAGAACGAATTAAAAACAAAACGTACCTTCCCCAAACACCCTTCTGTTTGTCATTTACAAGGATTAGACCACCCTGTAATAGTTGAATTTTCGCAATGAAGGATGTTTAAAGTGAGGAGAAAAACATAACACAAAGAAAATATGACATTGTAGGGTTAGCATTTACAGAGACAGTAGTATATCAAGCCACAATACAATTCAATATAATACAGTAGGCTATAATGTAATACTAGTAGTAATCCTATTGTTATTTTCTTACCTTTTCACGTGGCCGAGGATTAAAATGAAATAATACCGAATCAAAATCATTATGATTCGGACCGGCAATATTAAAACTAAATCGTTTAGAATCGATCGGACCTTGGAATTTAATTGCTATCGTATTCGGACCTTCTCCATTCACAGCCTTGGTGATATCAAAATCTTCTAATGCCACTAAGAATGCACCATCATTGGGATTTTTTGGTCGATAATCTAATGCTGGTGTCCATTTGGGTTCATCGTCCGGCGAGATAGGAAATAATATTTTACCCTTCCATGGTACGAATTCCAACTTTTCAGAAAATTCATGTGGTGGGGTTTGTTTTGGTATCATCTTGGATAGTAGAGATGGAACACCACTACCCTGTCCATCGCGTGTTGGTGATAGTGTAGATGATCCACCATCGTCGTTGAATTTTTTCCGTTTTAATAATGGTTGTGATACACCATCCATATCATCATTATTCTTTGCTAATAATTCATCCCTCATTCGTTCTTCTGTCGCTCTAGCATCATTTTCTTGTAACTTTGCTAGTTTCTTTCCTTCTATCTCTTTACGAAGAGCCTTTAATTTATCTTCCGCTGAATATTTCTTTTTGTTGTTGTTATCGTCATCGTCGCTATCGAGGTCATCATCATCTTCTTCTTCTTCGGATGAAGACAACATTGCGTCAACATCATTCATTCCAGGGACGGTAGTACCAGAAGCGGCTTTCTTTTTTCGTTTCTTCTTTTTTGCGACAGCAGGATTGTTGTTAGCGTTTTGTTCATTGTCATCGTCGTCGTCGTCGTCGTCAATACCAGCTGATGATGCTGCTGTTGCTGACGTAGCGGCGTAGATATGTTCTCGTGCTTTTTTTTTCCTTTAATCGCATTACCTCTCTTTCAAATATTTTTGTGGTATCGTACATTTGTAATAAACCTTTTTCTTCCTCTGTATACACAAAATCTTTTGGCATCGATGATTGTAAGTAATATTTCGTAGCATGATCTTCCACCTTTTGTTTGGATACATTATCCCTCCACGTCGTCATCTTATTAGTATTACTAGACCTCGACGACGACGATGAATAAGGTGCAGCTGCTGGATCATCGGTATTATCGGGTAGCACCATTCTATTCAATTCAGTTCAATTCAGTTCAGTTCAGTTTAGTTCAATTTTTCGTTCCGTAGACTTTGGGTATTTAGACTGCTTGGTTAATTTGTATGGTTGTAGTGAGCTATAAAATAATACTCCATCAATAGACCTGTTTGGATGCTTGGATGCTTGATTGTTTGATGATTCTATTATGTTGTGTCAAATTACCTGTTTGAGTTTTTTTGTTTCTTGTTATTGCGTGTGTGTACATTCATTGTACAGCGCAGGACCATATTTGTAGTAGACAACGCGTATAATTTGTACATAATCCGATTGTTACTTACAGGCAGAAGCAGTAGATTCATTCATTCAAGATACTCACTGTAAGAAGAAAAACATAGAAAAAAGTGTTGTTATTACTATTATAAGCAGCAGCAGCAATATAAATAGTATGCTACAGTATGAGTTGAGCTTTATCAAGAGCACTTACTACTTCAAGTACAACAGGATCAGACTAGACAGCAAAGGAATTTTTGTTTTTAATTCATAACTTTTGTCCCAGAAAAGGAATATAGGGGGTTAAATAGCTGAAACATATACTATACTGTACTTGATGCTGATGCCTTCTTTTCACTACTCATTGTATACACTCATGAAGGAATGCCAAACAACCCATTGATATCTATTGCGGTAAGAAGTGATGGAACTACTTACATAGGCAAAATCCGATCCTCTATACTGGTATTAACTTATGCAACTGGTAGAGGACGTTTTATCTTATTTTTTCTAACCGACCAATTCTATTTTACAGTAGCTCAATTTTCTCGTGGCAACTAGAACTTTTAAATTGTAGGCGATGATGAAACTCTATAACTGAATAAATGTGTACTGAAAGAAGAAGAAACTTAACTACTAGAAAAACAATGCTTAGGTCCTACTATTACAGTACAGTTCTTGAACTTTAACTACGAAAATTAAGATAATCATGTCAAATATTTTTATACAATGACAATGAAAAGGATCATAGCCGAAACTGCAGACAAAACAAGTGTAATAAGGATATACTTGTAACCACGATCTTGTCGAATTTGTGTTAGTTTATGAACTTCTGATACGAATGTAGAAACTGTAGATAAGCAACCAGAAAATCCAATTTTAATTGCACGGATCGTTGCGATTCCCCAAAAGCTGCTACTGGTGAATCCACCACTACTACCGGCTGCTGTTATATTGTATTCCCAACCAATCATGGAAATACTAATCATCGCACCTAAAACATTTGCTGCTAATGTTCCTACCGGTAACCATTTCCAACGTACTAATCTTGGTATTGGTATTAATGATCCAAGTTGACCATTCCATCCTGATAATTTCCATCGTAGTAATGCACCGGGTGGAGCAAATAACATCGAGTAAGCCATAGTACGATAGGTAATATCATAGGAAGTTTTTCCATCCCAATACATCATCAGGTTAAGTAAAATAATTAAACATAACATCAATAACATAAATGCAACGGGTGCAGCATACCAAACTGTATCATCTTCTGACATTGTCTTTGAGATACCAGCGGGAGTTAATGATATTGATATTGATACTGGTACTGATGATGAGGACGGCAATGATGAGGATGATTCGTTAATATCTTGATGATTGTAATATTTATTTCGTTTTGTTAACCAATTTTGTAATGCATCTATATCCCAATCATAATATAATGCCGTATCGAGTTGTTCGTGTGTAATAGATTCCTTTCGAACAATTAAGGAAGTTTCTAATTCAACTAATTTTTTGTTTATTTCATCACCACTTTCAACTCGTCGTGCAATAAGTGTTGATTCTCTCCAACGATATAATGGTTCTATTTCTTCCTGTGTCAACGTAGATGTTGGTGACAGTGCATACGATGACGATGCTGATGCTGATAATAAATTGCTTGCACCATTACTACCATTATTGTTAATGTTGCTGCTGTTATTATTATTATGACTATTATTTTCAAATAATCCATGTAAGTATTGACGTTCCAGTATAGGTAATGTACGATTAATAACAATCCCGTGTTTCTTTTCACGGATATTCATTTCTCTTTGTTCGGATGCTAATTGTGGATTCATCCAACGATGGAACCACCATGCTACAGTCCGTCCGAATACGTATGAACCAATAGCTGTTTCTATACCAATTACGTATCCAAATAATGCCTTCCAGACCATACTAGGACGATTGGACATTCCACCTGTATGATTACCAACTAATAAAATAACCATTTCTGAATTCCATGCTGAGAATGTTGTTAACGAGCCACAAAATCCAGTCTTTAATGCTAAATGCCATATATCATACGATTGAAATATATTTGTTGGTTTAACAAATGCAATTGGCATATCAATAGCAAGTCCCAATGATGTTCCATCTTGTAATAGACCCATAATAAAAGAACCCAGTAAATTTGCTGGCAGATCTGCAAATATAATACCTTCATTTTGTGTTGTCTCGCCATTACTTGTGACACATAGAACAGCTTCATCATTGATATATCCAATCGTTCCTGGATTAGAACATGCCTGTCCAAATAATTGTGCTAATATTAATCGTAATAATGTACCAAATATAGCACCAATACCAAGATAACATGCCTGTACAAATACTTTTCTTCGTTGTGATGTATGACCCATAGTCCACCAAATAACACTATTAGTTGTATTAGATGCAGCTTGTTTTAATGTATCAACAAACGACTCTGATGATGAAATACCATCCCCATTGTTATCTGTCTCGAATGGTTGCTGATGCTGATGCTGATGCTGATGCTGATGCTGATGCTGATGCTGATGCTGACGCTGATTCGATCGTTCATTTTGTTCTTGTTCCATTGCCGTCACATACGATCCTGAATATTGAGTCTGCAGATGATCGTTATTGTTGTTGTTACTCGTGGTGGTGGTGGCGGTGGTGGTAACTCTTTTATTGGTATTGGTATTGCTATCGTTATTGGGGATGAGAGTAGGATTATCATTAGCATTGTATCCCACATTCAATGCGTTTCCAGATTCAGGGATAGAATGATATAGTAATGTATTTTCTCCTTCTCCTCCTTCATCTCTCTGTTTATTACTACTTTTTTTCTCCTGCTGATGATGTTGCTGCTCCTGCTCCTGGTCCTGGTCCGATAATATCGTCGTCAATAAGGTTGTCATCATTGGTGATTGTGATGTTGCAGTTCTACTACTAGTAGTAGTAGTAGTATATTTTCCTTTTTGTTCGTCGGATGGTGAACTTAAACCACTTGCCGTATTATCGATACCGTCTGTACTAGTGGCACCCGCAACCACGTCGCGATCAGTAACACCGGTCAAAGCAGATGTAAACGAATTATTGCCTTCTTTGTTGATATCCGTCATAACAATATTAGGCATCATTGCTTGTACAGTATAGTATTATTCTTTCCTTCCCTTGCTTGTCAGTCCGTTCGTTGTCAGCCTTACATACAGTATGAGTATGAGCTATATAGAAAACGACAGAGTAACGTTGAGTATACTGACTGTGTAGGATTAAAGCAGTCACTGTCTTCTTCCTCGTTTGTTCATAATACTCTTCTCTCCTCCTTCGAATCTGGCTGGTGGTGTTTGCACCTCAGAATAGAAGAGAAATAGTAGTAAAGTAAGAATAAGCGATGATGGTGAGCGAATATGAAAATAATAAAGATACAGTATCATGTCTTATTTTCAAGATTGGCGGTAATCGGAATGTAATCGGAAGGATTAGTCAGCGAGTCAGTCGCTCCAAGCAGGCACGTGTCACGCGACGCGTTGCAAGCAAAGTGGATATATTTTTGGTCATCTAACTCCTCTGTCAATATCCGAATCTCAGATTTCCTGAATTGCTAGTACATCCTAATTGACCAGACTCATTTACTAGCATATCAAGAATTATGTATGTCCTATGTGTTAATGTCTGTATGTATGTATGTATTTATTTATTTATGTATGTATGTATGTATGTATGTGTGTATGTATTTATAATATATTCAGGTATTTAGGTATCTATGTATGTATGTATATATGTATTTATATATCGATGTCAGAGCAGTATCGCCTTTGATCTCTACAAGAGAGACGCAAATAGTGCATTGTTCTGCTCTTTAGATAAGAAAATTCATGTCAAAATTTTCGTAATTGGCTTTGTTTTTTCTCTTCGATCGCGTCGCTTTCGTCAAATTGATTGGTGTAGGGTTTCTTAATGGCTTCTTCCATCTCGTTCGTCTCGTTCGACTCGTTCGTCTCGGTCGTCTCGTTCGTCTCTTCTTCGTGTAGTTCTGGAGTGCTTGACGAAACAACACCAGTATCTTCCTTCTGCTTTTTCCTGGATTTAATGCTTACTTTCTTTGCTTCTTGCGCTAAGTGTTGCTCGAGGGTGTTTGTCTTGGCATCGGTGGAAAACTGCAATTGAGCGGTCTTGTTAATATTGCTCATGCTGTTGATTGAAGTTGGAGGTGCAGCAGAAGTACGCGATAACGTCACAACATTCGAAGCAGAGATGGAGCAATATTTTCTTGTGCCCAAGCGATACAGAACACGTGACAAGCGCATACTGTTACCGGTAATAGTGATAGGAGACATGGTCAGTGTGTGAAGATTTGGTGTAGGTCAATGTGGAGCGATTATGGTATATGGAATAATTACGATCACAAAAACTGGCAAGAAGATTATGGGCACAGAGAGCCATTATTGTATTTCCATGGCCGCAGTTTAAAATAATACGACTGCAGGTCAACTTGAAATTCGTCTTCGCCATGAGTCTTTTTAAGAATGTCAGAACATTCAACTTCTTGATTTCATTTATTCGAATGAATGTGATTGACGAGAATTCAATCGTTCGTGCTACTACATACTGCACAGTGCGCGAAGGGGTCTGTCTGTGATGGGATTGATCGGAGGTTCCACACTCAATAGAAATTCCAATGGAGTTGTGGGAATTCGTGATTTGAAAAATCCGGTGACTAATTTTTAGGATGACATAAATTTAGTAAAATAACTTTTTTTTCTTTTTTAGCAAATAAAAAAAATTATTTTTTAATATGAAAACACGATGGAAGTAGAGGCATAGAAGTGACCTGACTCTAGTAGAGGTTCACACTCCTGCCAAATCGTCTCGTTTACTCCCCATCTTAGCAAATTTAATAACTACCATACTTTTACTAGTTATTTGACTAATCATGTATAATTTCGGATTATTGTTTGTCTCTCCTCTCTCTATTGTATCTCTCTCTCGTTTTGCATGTATTTGAATGTATGTGTATGTGTATTAAAAGCGACAACTAGTTTCAAGATTTGTTCTCTAGCAAACTTTCAAGAGGAGTCTAGTACTATGAAACTCAACTTAACCCAACAACAATATGGTTCATATAAACTACAAACACAATTACTAAGTGTACGGCGCCAGGTGAAACCGATGCACATCAACGGTAGGGTGGCATACTGTGGCATACTACTTTGGGTGTTCTGGAGGCTTTAGAAATAGTCACTATTATTTTTCATTCCATACACTCTACTAAAATAATAATAATGTATTAAAGGAACGATAATGATGCTTTGGATTTATTTTTCATGTTATTTTTCTTATGATATATCAAAATATTATATTGATATTATATTATACTATAACCAAGTAATTTTTTGTACAGTTAAATACTCATTACTTGCTCGACGTCTCATCAGCGGTATCATGTGTAATTTATAATCATTGTGAAGTATTGTTGATAGTTCATGTGGTAAATTATCATCCACTGTTATCATATAACAGATACCATCTGGTTTAGTAAGTAATGTAGCAATTTGTTGGAGGGATGCATCAATGATTTTTCGTCCATTTATACCACCCGCCCAACTAATTTCTATATCGTTACCATCTATTTCAGTATCCTCTGTTGGTACATACGGAGGATTGAATAGTATTATATCCACCTTATGTTCAAGTCGATTTAGTAATGGTTGTGCTAAATTACATTCAATAAATTCAATTTTCTGTATATAATTGTTGTTCCTTCGTCTAATATTATTATTGTTCTTTTCGTTGTCGTTGTCGTTGTCGTCATTTGTGTCATTTACATCCTCGATGCCTACGATACCATTTTCTTCGGCAGTACGTTGTGCAAATTGTAATGCGAATGGATTCAAATCTGTTGCTATTACGGATATTCCTGTACCACTATAACTACTTATATCCTCGTTGTTGTCGTCGTTGTCATCGTCGTCGTTGTCGTTGGTTTTCGTTTTCTTTCGAAGAGATGATGATAATGAATTTGGTTTTTCGATTAATAATCGTTTTGTTAGGTACGTAATAGGTATCCCCGAACCGGTCCCTAATTCCATAACAACATCATTAATTCGTTCTAACTTTTTCAATTGTTCAAGTCTAGATAAAATCTTAGAATTTCTTTTTTCTACTTTATCATCATCGTCGTCGCTGTTGTTGTTGTTGTTGTTGTTGTTACTGTTGTTACTGTTGTTATTGTTACTGTTCATGGTTTTCTCCGGTAATTGCTGCTGGCGATAGAACTCTACTAAAGCAGCATTGTGGATCAATTCCTCTTCGTTGTCGTTGTCGTTGCCGTTATCATCATCATCATCGAGATCATTGAGATCAAGAGGATATTCTGAAAATAAATCATATTTAATTGCATCTATTAATAAAAATGTATCATCACTTGGTTCATATACATGTTGATAATCATCCATAGAAGAATGATCTAATGATGGCATGATTGCTGGTGATGCATTCATAATTTTACCTTTATCGATCGCCAATTGATTTAATTGATTCCATGATTTGAATTTTTCATCATCCTCATTCATACCATTACCATTTTCACCGTCGTACGAACGTAAAGGATGCCATTCTGCCATGATTGCTTCTTATAATAATTCAGTAGGGAATGAATTCAACAATGGACGACAATAATGGAAGGACAGAAAGCTTCGCTGAGATTTGAGATAAGAAAGAGGAGAAAGTAGAATATATTATGCTCACTTACGACTTCGAACTTACGACGTAAACAAATAGTTTAAGAAAAAAGAAATAGAAAATAAATCTGATGTTTTGTGTCGTTTTGTGGTGGTTGTAAAGGAGAACAAGCACGACTCGAGGATGGATTTAATGATGGATACAGGGGACTGAACCTTGTCCTTCAGTCCCTAACTACTTAGTATGCCCTGTCAAAAGCTAAATAATTGAAATTTGAAAATAAACAAAAAAGCAAAAACAAACAAGAACGACAACAAAATCATTCTCGACAATACGGTAGGCACCGTGCAATGAATCTTATTAATGAAACAACCACTACGGCTACTACTACTAATATCATTACGACTAGCAGTAGTAGTGTAAGAGGAGCATCCCGAAAAAATCGTGTATATATCTTTAGAGAATGGTTAATCCGAAATTACGGTAGTTATCTTCATCAACAACAACAACAAAAACAACAACGAAATGAATCATCTCATGATGATGATGACAATGGTATATTGATTTTAGATGTTGCTGGTGGGAAAGGTGATTTATCATGGTTATTAAATAATGTGGATGGATTAGAATCGATTATATTAGATCCATGGAAGCAACAACAAGATGGTGGATCAACAACAACCAGGAATGAACGGATGGTCAAAAGTATCGAATTTTTATATAACAATCCTGATGAAAGATCGATCAGATCCGTTCGTGGACTGTCCACATATCAACCATTAGCAGAATTAATACCAAAATTATTAAAACAACGATCGAAACGATTATCCAATAGTAATCACAACAAATCTGGTGGCAGCGAATACAACCAAATGCTACTATTATCCGAGCCATTACAAGAACGACCAGGAACGACCGAAGGTAGTAATAGTAGTAATACAGAAATTGGTAGCTGCTATGTACGTCCCGAAGATTTTGTGACACCACAACTATTACAAATCCCACTCAATAATGAGATAGTAAATCAGGTTAATAATCGTCTTATTATTTGCAAAAAGAACAAATCGGATAATGATAATAATAAAGATGGAGTACATAATGATGATGCAATAATAGCAGAAGAAGAAGGAGGAGGAGAAGGGGTAAACGAGGATGACGAAAAAATGATATCGATACTTACTATATTATCATCTGGTCGAATAAAGTTAATTGTTGGATTTCATCCGGATCAAGCAACGGAATCATGTATCGATTTAGCTAAAATTTTAAATATACCATTTTGTATTGTTCCGTGTTGTGTATTCCCATCCGAATTTCCTCATCGACGTTTGATACTAAAAAAAGAAGAACAAAACGTACAACAACAACAACAACAACAACAGCAGCAACAGCAACAGGTACCAGTCCGAACCTACAGTCAATTTTTAAGATATCTACGTCAGAAGCCAACAACAACAAACGAGGTTTGTAGCAACGGCAACAGCAGTAAGAAAATACTCACAGCCTATCTCGATTTTCACTCTACAGAAACAGCTAAAAACGTCGTTTTATACACACTACCGCCACCACCCGAAGAAGAAGACTAACTATAATTATTAAATCTATTTTAAGAATTTTATATATCATGGTCCTTTTTTCCTTTGTTCTTCGACTATAGTGCACTTCTTTTATTCGTGCTTCACTTCAACTTGTCATTTGTACGAAGTAACACCTTCACATCATTGATGTTGTACAACATCATCTAGACGTTAATTTTGGCGTTGTATATACCATCAGCTTCGTAATGATTAAGCACAACAGAACCTTCGCTCTCAAAGGTCACGGCAGATTGTGCAAGAGCGCAGCCTTGTAATTCTGATTTGGTACCAAAGGTGATGGCGGTTCCGGCCATAATAGAGCCAACATCATGCACGCTAAGCTGGGTGTCAAGGAGAAAAGAGGTGCTGACACGCAACACACGTGTGTGCTTGGTGTTTGTCACTCATGTGTAATGATGCATGTCAACATGTACGTGTGATGGCCTCTTTATCAACAAAATTATAGGTGTACGATACGATAGAGGGTGCGCCGTGCTGCGAAGAATTTGTCTTTTGAAAAATTGAAGCAAAAGACTAATTCATTCTATTCCCCTATTTCTACAGTACTTTTCAAAAAATGGTATATATTAATATCATATTATGGTACAGTAGTCGCATTGTTCATGGTCAAATCAAGGGCTCGAATGAATTATGTATATAATAAATAGTGTAAAAACGAAACACTAATAATATAATATTATAGGATAATATAATATATAATTCAAGTTTTATTTTTTATTTTGTTTTTCATTTTTACGTCACATATTATTATATGGACGGATCGGTCAGGATTATTCCCAATCATTGTATCTTACTTATCCAAAACTTGTAGAATTAATTATATATGCACTTCTCTTGTTTGTGTGCTTCGACTTCTTAATACTATGTATTCACTCGGATTCAATGTAGATCAACCTTGACAGACAACGCTTGTCTGGGAATGTCCTACACAATTTAAACCATGAGGATTCATGTAATAAGGATGATATTGACGATAAATCGTACAGCCGCACGGAAACCCACCACCAGTATGAGAATGAAGGCGTTGAACAATCTTAACCCCTAACCCTTTCTCAATGACCTCAAGAGCAGCAGCTAAGCATTCATCCCTAGACACTTCAGTGCCATCAACACATTTAGCATTTTTCCCCCCGTCAAAATAGCCAATAGCAGATGGTGCGGTAGGTGACTTAGTTGGTGTTTTAGTTGGTGACTTAGTTGGTGTTTTAGTTGGTGTTTTAGTTGGTGCAGAACTTGGCGCAAAACTAGGCACATCACTCGGGATTGAACTTGGTGCTGAACTTGGTGCGCCACTCGGATCCAAACTAGGAGAAGAGCTGGGTGCACCACTTGGTGTAAGACTTGGAATGGAACTTGGTGATACACTTGGTGCAGAACTAGGCACAAAACTAGGCACATCACTTGGGATTGAACTTGGTGCGCCACTCGGATCAAAACTAGGAGAAGAGCTGGGTGCATCACTTGGTGAAAAACTTGGCTCCGTCCTGGTCATTGTATTGGAAAGATCAGAAAGAATAGGAGAGGTGAAACCAATTAGTATTTAAAAATATAGATTGAAACACAAGACAAACAAGATGGTGCACCACATTGCTGCAACATTTCTTACCCTTCTGGGACGCATACTATTGAAGTTGCTGTTACTGTTCCAAGTGCTTCTACGCACTTTGTCATGTGTTTTGTATCTGATTGACCTGTTGATGATAAGGTTGCCGTTGCAGTTGCAGTTGCACAAGCTGTTGAGGAATATGGTGCGGTTACTGTTGCGGTCGCTAATGCGCACGCTGCAATGGTCCCTGTTGCTGTTGCTGTTGCTGCTGCTTCCCCTGCTACGGTCGTTGATGTTGCTGTTGCTGTAGCTGTTGCAATTGCTGTTGGTGCTGTAACTGTTACTGTTGCGCCGGCTGCTGCGTCCATCGATTTTTCTGCTGTTGATATTGCAGTTCCTTCAACATTGCCTGTAACATTAGTTGATGTTATGGTCACTGTTGCTGCTGCTACTGTAGCCGTTGATGAAGATCCGGTTGCTAAAGACCCTCCCGCGGTAGCTGATGCGACCGCTGTTTCGGTGTGAGTTACAGTTGCTGCTGCAGCCGCTTTTTCAGGTGCTATTGCAATTGCAGTTGCTGATTCAGTTGCTGTGGCAGTTGCGGTTGCTGTTTCGGTTGCTGTAGCATTTGCTTTCGCTTTTACGGTAGCTGTTGCCGTAGCTCTTGTATTAGCTGCTAGTGGTCCTGTTGCTGTAGAGCACGCTGATTCGATCCCTGTTGTAGTTGCTTCTTCAAGCGCATTTGCACATGCTACCGGCTGGGTCTCAGTTACTACTGCGTGAATTGCTATTCCAGTGCAAGCTGCTTCGCATGTCTCTGCTGCAAGATCTACTAATGGGTGAAGATTACGTCCATCCAATTCCTGGTTGTAATGAAGATCAAGATAATCTTCTACTTCTTCTTCAGAATTTAATTCCTCGTTAATGAGTGCCATACCGTTATTTTTGCCCGATAACCTAGCGGTAGTGACGGCGGGCATAAGCAACAAGATGACGCAAATAAATGAAAGCTTCATTATGAACCGATGATGATTTGTGTGCTAAATGAAGCAAAAAAAAAGAAATAAGTGGAAAATTGTATAAATATTAATGTGAGTTAAACATACTGTCATTGTCATTAGCACCGCTACAATAAATGGTATGTGTCATCGTGTCATCATCGACGTTACGTATAGGAATACAAATCAATCGAATTCAAATGGTATGTAATCGTGATACATATAGATATCTTATTCAATTAGAATTGAACTTACTTTGTTATCTGGTAGATGTTATTTATGTTTTGATAATTGAGTTTTGTGAGAGTTTAAAATGAAGATGTGAAAAACAATGAATTGATGATTTTTCTTATTTCATCTCATTTTCAAATGTTTTTCATCAACCATCATCGTAGACAAAGAAGCGGGGAGGTCCTACTAGTATTGTATTTGGACCTGACACTTAGGCAACCCACATTGAAGTTGAAGCGGTGGCAATGCAATCTTCGCTCACAAAACTCCGCTCCACTAACCAATGATATATATATATATATATATATATATATATATTAATAATATATATTATAAAATATCAATGTTATTACTATAATTAATTTCTACCGTGGTACAATTAGAAGTAATGTATTGAAGTTGAAGCGGTGGCAAATGCGAAGCGGGGAGGTCCCATTCCCATTCCCATTCCCATTCCCATTCGTACTATTCGTCGACGACGCTTCATTCTTCACTTTTTTCACTTTCGTTTTTGTTTTTGCCACTGTCTCTGACTATTGGAAATCTATGCCCGCGCCCAGTCGATTCGCGTATGAATGCGTTAAATCATTTCATTTCTTACGTAAAATTGATTGAAGTGCTGTAGCTATTTAAGTAACTGGCCTAGGAATCTGACATTGCCGTCGCGTATGATTGCGTTAAATCATTTCATTTCTTACGTAAAATTGATTGAAGTGCTGTAGCTATTTAAGTAACTGGCCTAGGAATCTGACATTGCCGTCGCGTATGATTGCGTTAAATCATTTCATTTCTTACGTAAAATTGATTGAAGTGCTGTAGCTATTTAAGTAACTGGCCTAGGAATCTGACATTGCCGTCGCGTATGATTGCGTTAAATCATTTCATTTCTTACGTAAAATTGATTGAAGTGCTGTAGCTATTTAAGTAACTGGCCTAGGAATCTGACATTGCCGTCGCGTATGATTGCGTTAAATCATTTCATTTCTTACGTAAAATTGATTGAAGTGCTGTAGCTATTTACGTGGTATAACTGGCCTAGGAATCTGACAATGCCGTCACATTGGCGTTTTGCATAATCCTGTGGTTCCAAGCAGAGTATTGAAGCAAAAGATTTGTGTTGACATTGATTGACTATTTATTTAAAGTAATAATTTATTATAGCCCTTCTCCATTGATACTTCGTCTTGTAAAAGTATACTAAGTAGTGCTGGGAACTTTATCTCGTGTCGAAGCGTCGAAGCGGGGAGTTCTATTTTGATAATTTTTACTTCATTCTTCTTTGTTAAATGTACGTCTTTTGTGCTTTTGGGATTAGTTATATTGTTTTTACCACGTAAAAAATTGGTGGATTTGACCACGAACAATGCGGCTACTGTACCACATAGTATTATGATGTAATGTCGTGAATTATTTAATTTATTATTTATTGCAATAATTCATTATAGCCCTTGATTTGACCACGAACAATACGACTACTGTACCAACAAACTATTGATGATGTAATGTCGTGAATTATTTAATTCATTATTTTTACCAGGGTCCAGACTTAAAAAAATCTCAGAACACGGTTATTTAAGGTTATTTAGGGTCATGAATAAATAAACGTGTTTATTTTATGTGGAAGAACAATGCGTCATCAGTAGAGCAAACCCCTATGCTTAGACACATTCTATCACGTGCAACTATACTAACACCATACAAAAAAGGGCCTGGTTAAACGCTTCGCAAGGATCAATTATGGAATTGATTAACAATTGCAGCATTTGTGACACAGCAACACATGCATTACTCGCTCCTGCTTTTTATATGCATTCGTGTCATCATGAATGAATCCGAAGCAAAAAGACACAACAACACAACATAACCATCAAGTCAATAAGTCAATACCACTGTATCACCCAACTAATATTTTTTACTCTATATATATATAACTTATTATTTAAAAGCTGCCGCTTTGCTCCTCTATATCTTAGGAAGATGTAAAGTCAACAGTCGACCCGCCGATTATTCTACATTATGGTGTTGTCCTTAGATTGGATCATCTCCAAATCTATCATCGATTTTCTGCTTCTCTACTTCTGTTTCTGTCTTTGCTCTACTAGTTGATCTTTTCTTTCCTAGTTTGTTGTACATTTTTGATATCATGTGGTTCATTTTATACTTCTTTTTCTTTGCCTGTATTACTCTACTTGATGATCTTTTCTTTCTTAGGCGTTTGAATACATTTGTCAGTGGATTGTTAAAGTATTTCTTTGTTTTCATTCTTTGTGGTAATTTCCTTGACACTGTTGTTTTTGCTGGTTTGTTTTTCGTATAGTGCCTCCATATTGGTTTGCTGTTTTCCTTTGCTAGTTCCTTTACTCTCTTCATGCTATGATCTATCACTCGCCTCCATCTGTTTAACCACTTTTTCAATTGTTGATTTGTATCATCCAATCTTGTTTTTAGTGGTTCGTTGAATATCTTCAATTCATCTTCTGGCAGTACCATTTCTTTCAGTGTATATAGATGGGTGATTTTCTTGGTGAGTGAATCATATTCTGCCACTATTCTGCCTCCCAGTACAGGTGTGTTACAATCAATGCATCTGTCGGTCCAAGTTTCCTGTATGATGGGTATGATCGCCTGGAAGAAAGCATGAAACGCTTCTGTTTTGTTCTTCTTCTTTGTTACTCTGTTGTTCTTTGCCTCTTTTTGCTTCTTGTTCTTCTGTGCTCTTGCGTACGCTCTTGGATCCGACAGTTTCCTTCTGGTTATGAATGCTTTCTGTTGTATTTTCCATTGTTTCGAAAACTTTCCTCTGAGTAGATTATCCCATCCTATTACTACCTGTTCGTCGATAAGTAGTGTGTACCTTTTGAATGTTTGGTTCTTGTCAACGTCCTCTTGGCCCCTTAGTCGTAGCATTGCTGTTGATACTGATTCGCCTTTAAAGTAAGTCATTAGTCCCTCCCTCATTATTTCACACAGTCTTGGATCTACTGTGTTTGCTAGTAGATTAATCTGGTTGAGAACCTTCTTCCGAATGCTTCTTCGGTGAGCGCATTGAAAAACGTGGTCATCACCTTCTTTGTCCAAGCATGATGCGCATCGTTGATCGTGGAAGTGATCCCTCTTGTGGATCCTTTCTCCTGTAGCTAGTTTCTTTATGCAA
Organism: Fragilariopsis cylindrus CCMP1102; assembly: GCA_900095095.1. Lineage (NCBI taxonomy): Eukaryota > Bacillariophyta > Bacillariophyceae > Bacillariales > Bacillariaceae > Fragilariopsis > Fragilariopsis cylindrus. The sequence continues at coordinate 43,086 of FMBT01000467.1, read as the reverse complement.
AATTTGTGCATCCATTGTATTCCTTTTGTAGCTAAATATTTCTTATATACTGGACGGAAAATGTCCCAGTCAATTAAGTCAAAGATGTTATCACTCCATTTGAATCTTCTGCAGTAGTAATTTTTGAGTGGTATCAAGTTTATTATCTCTCTTGTTGTCCGTTTGAGATCTCTTGTTATCGTTCTGTCTCCTATGTGGAACTGGATGGCTGTGTCTGGGTCCATCGGTACTCTTGGTTTTTCCTGTAACTTCTTCAATCCGATTGTTGCTAGTTCATCAGCTTCTGAGTTAAGGTATGCGTTTAAGGGCATTGCTTCTTCATCGAATACCATATCATCCTGATGACTCTTCACCCAGCTGATTTTTGGTTTATTTCTGAACCATTTGAGTGCTTTGTGTAATGCTGATAGTACGTCCCATTCCGAATGGAGTACTGTTGCTAGTGGCGCTGTAGGATATTCATCTAGTGCTTCCAGTTTGTTGATCATGCTTAGGCTGTCTGTGTACACTTGTATTTTGCTTCTTACTGGTTCGTCGCACTGTAATATCTTGTCATAGTATTGTGTCATAAGTGTCACCAGTCTTACTGCTGCTAGGAACGCCATATTTCTGATCGAAATGATAGTGGATCATTGCCTGATGGTTGTCCGTAGCATGATAGTAATATTTCTCCATCTTCATCTGCAATTACAAACCCCAGTGATCCCTTGAATTGTATTGCTCCTCCATCTGTTGCTATGTTGACCTTGTTTATTGACTTGATCATTTCGTATATCTTTATGGGTACTGTAAAGAATTCAATTTCAGTGTAGTACTGCGATACATGTTCTTCCTGTGACATAAGGTATCCAAAAAGGTCTCATTTCTGGCTATATTCTGGTGGATTAGTTGCACTGGCTGGTGTATTGACACTCTCCATCCTTCTTCCGTGTCCATTACATCTGTTGGTGATGCATCTGGTGGTAGTGAGTTCACTTTTCCTACTGGATCATAGTTGTAAGTATCGTTATCTGCTATTAGGTGACAGTCTAATAGAATTCTCCATTTTCATTCCAGTTCGTTCTGTAGCTCCTGTACAATATGTCTGTATATTCTGAGTAATAGAATGGCCATAGTCTTTCTGAATCATTGGCTTGTATAAGCCAGTTGCCTAAAGGCTTTATCAATCTCATCCGATGTCCTATCTCTCCTGTCATTCTTCCTTCTTCTCTGTTCTTCTTCTCGTATTTTGCACTTCTGTATGATTTAGTTCCTTCTTCTCGTTGTCTTCATAGAAATTTTGTAGTATTTTCCTTTATTGCTTGTGACTATGCCTCTATATGGTACTCCCTTCCAGTATTTGAGGATGAATGTCCCCTCGCTGAATCTATCTATACCCTCTCTTTGCTGCTGTGATCCCTCATTGTTGTTGAGGGATCCCTATTTTCTAGTGAGGTTGATTCATTTCTTGGGTCAGTGGATCTGGCATCGATTCTTGGTTCGGGGCTTGGTTCAGTGAATCTAGGATCGGTTCTTGGACCAAAACTTGGTTCTTGGTTCATGTTGGGTTTGCATATTGTCTTGAGGAATTTTCTCCACACCGACCATGTTTGATCGCCAGGTTGATCTTGTTTTATTTCATTCAATTTGGATGTGCATTGTCTGATGCTTCTTTCTCCTTTTGCTATTGAAGGTAGTATAAAGTGACCATCGGCTGTACAGAGATCGGATATTCTTTGCACTTTGAGATAGCTCTTGCAGTAGTAGATTTGTCTGATTTCCGCGTTCGTGTAATGTTTCAGTTTGGTTGTATCCATTTCCTTTGCTGTTTCTGGTTCGCATACGACGTCCATTATATACTCACTCCTAATCTTTCATATGTTGGTTCCGGTATACACTCTATTTCTAGACTTGCTTTGTGTTTAGCTAAGAATCTTCTAATGTGAACATAGTAATGTCCTTCCAAATGTGGTGCTCGTACTGATGGGTATTGTAGTAATGGTTTCGACAGTCCTGATGCATTCTGAAAAGTTCGCAGGAATATAGTTCCTATCTGTTTTCCATACCCCGGTGTTCGTAACTGCCTGATCAGATTTTGTACTGCGTCTAATCCTTGTTCAATTCTAAGGTCATTACAGCCTATACCTCCGTAAGATCGTGGGCCAAATACAAGTACCTGAGCATGTGTTCTTGCTATCCCGATTTTGTTCATCAATGTTGGTATGTATTTCTTTTGCAATTCATGCAGTTGTGACATGCTTAGGTGACACATGCTTAGAGGGTATCCTACGCTGCTTTGGAATACTGCAGAGTAGTGCACCCAAGCACATTTTGGTGACATTGCCGAGCAAGCTAATTTCCTTTGGTGTGCTCCTGATGTTTTGACTAGTTTAGCTTGTTGTTGCTTCTGGTTCTTGCTTGTTCCTTGTTCTGTACCTAGGCTTCTGTACGTTTTGTACGGTGATATTGGTCTTATGATGACCTCTTTATTGTTGAGTCTGTCCTGTATTGTTATTATTAGATTTGGATCTGCAGGTGCTATTACTGGTGCACCATTGAGGCTGAAATCAATCGCTAGTACCTGTGCAAAGCATTTGTCTAGATTTAGTGCTCCTCCTGTTGCTCGTAGTAAATCATTCCACAGTTGTGCATCATGTTGCGTTCGTTCCATGATATCTTGCACTGTTTCCCATTCATCTCCAGTGTTTGTGATGTTGTTATCATCAACAAAACCGAGCATTCCAATTATGGCATTGTACAATTTCCAAGGGTCTTCATACTTGCTTCCGTGCCCGTATTGATCATGTAAGTCAAAGAGTTTCGATACTAATTTTGTCCATCCTTGCGCTGAGGCACCACTTCCTTGCCCTGACCCAAACGCCGGTGACTCATCCGAATGTTGATATGTTTCTTTTGATATTCCAATTCCTGTTTTTATTGCATATCTTGCTACCTTGAGCAATTCTCCTAATATTGTTGTCAGTTTCTTTGGCATTCTGTATGACCTTAAGCAGAGACTTAGTAAGTGTACTAATATCCTATCAAAGCATGCTGTGGCATCATTGTTGAATTTGATCAGTGTTTTCCTCGTAACCATAGCCATTTCTGTTTGTGTTACATCCACAAATACTGGGTCCATTGCTCGTCTGTTCGGTCTGCATCCATATACTCCCTTGTTGATGAGGAAATTGTCTTCACAGTGTTGATCCAATTCCCTGAAAAATTTTGAGAATAATAGATTCAAATCACATTCATATAGGTGTATCACTCTCAGTCGGTGAATTCGTGGTATTCCTGATTCTTTTGCTAGCATGCAAGTGATAATATACTCCCATCTTTTGTAAATATGTTCGTTGTCATATGCTGTTTGTAGCATGGTTGCATGCATGTCAATGATGTCTTGCCTAATATCATCCAGTTGTTCGCGATGTTTCTTATTCTTTGCTTTCAGTGGTCGAAACAGTGCATGAAAGTGGCCTAGGTGCCTGCCGGAAGGTGAGGTGCTTGTTCTCTCTTTCCATCTTCGATACTTCTCCATCATTTTTTTCGCTGTTATCTCAATCTTCAGCTCCTTTGAATTTCGTTTCATCGATGATAATAGGAATCTGGACCATTCATCATCAGTTATATCTGTTGGGTCATCCGTTCCTTCCAGTATTTGTTCAGCTCTTATTGTATTTGCACCAAATCCGATCTTTCCAATGACTTCAGGTGTTGCCAGTGGTGTAGTCTCCGCTTGTCGGAAATGACGTATATTCCTTTGCAGTATAACCTGTTCTAAAGTGTTTCCATCCGTTATCACTTGATATTCCAGTTCAGTGCCTTCTTTTGGTAATGGTACTAATAATGCTGATATGCCACCCGGACAGTTCATTTTTGATGGTAGTTCTGACATCATTTGTTTTGTATCTCTTGCTCTCTGGAAAATCTGTGCAGCTCGTTTAGCATCCATTTCCGGGTTCATTGCAACAAAAGCTGCTTCTTGTTCATCATCGATTATTGTTTTGTCTGTCCTTTTTTGTTTGATAAGTTTCCTGCAATTCTTTTGTGCTAGGCTTAGCGCTAATGCTGACTCCTTTATTTCCGGTGGTAGTTCTATTTGTTTCTTTAGGAGCAGTTGTTTCTGCTGTATTTATCTTGCACAATCGATGTTGGTCCTGAGGCTTGACAGATGTATTCGAAGTATGTTTGCTGTTGTCATTACTTCATTCACTTCTTTACTCCATGGCTCTCGATGGAAAATTCTGCATTGGTCTTCTGCTTCTAGCATTCCCTTGGTTATCATTCTGTCCAGTTTTTCAAGTTGTTTCTTATCATACCAGTTCTTTTGTTCTTTCACTTTTCTGTACATGTCATTCTCTTCAAGATATGCATGTAGATGTTCAACATACTTTGTTATGTTGCTTGGATGAGTCCCTCGGATTGCTCGTGATGATGCTGAATATATAGCTGGTAGTTGTCTGTCAAAGAGCCCTGCTTGGGCAAAGTCCACAAAGTAGCCTCTGTGATCAGACGCGATGCGACTGTGGAACGGCTCATAACCACTCCTGAGGATATGATCTACTAGCCGTGGTGTTACAAATACATAGTCCAAAAGTTTTGTACCTCTTGTGTAGGTTGTGATGTCGACTGTGCCATGCTGGTGTTCATGTGCGTCAGTTAGACTTCCTGCTGACAGTACTTTTGTCATTCCTCGATGGTCATCTCCCACTAACTCATTAAAGTCACCTGTGAGTATGATATCTTTGTCCTCTAATCTTGCCTGCTTGACTAATGCTGTCAGATCGTCAATAAATAATTGTTTTGGGTCTGGTTCTCTAATGTTGTTTAGTTTATATAGAGCTGTTTGTTGGTTAAATAGCGTGTCTTCTCCTACCTTTGCATTCTTGTATTGAGATACATTGTATGCTGTTAGTACCATAATTTCCTTGGTGTCTTTTCCTATTAATGTATATCCACACCATCTTCCGTACGGATCAGTTATCGTCTCTCTAACTCTTCCTACTAGCGATCCTGTAACACCTACCAGGTTACCGCCAGGTTTTGTAAATGTCAGTACTGGTGCTGTTGACGACGAGTGTACTATTTTGCAATCTTCATTGTTGTTTCTCCACATTCTTTGTTTTGAAAGTCGTAGTGCTCTTCTTGCTAATGCATTTGAATCATCTCCATGCGTCTCATTGAATGTGAAAATATCTGCTCCTGCTTGTTTGATTTCCTTGAATGCTGAATCGAGTCCTATGCCATCTCTATCATATATTCCACATACATTCTGGCAGTATACTCGAATGTACGGTGTATCATTATCTATTGCTATATCATCACAGATATGTCCAAATGGCAGGTTGTCTTGTGTTATTTTCATGTTGGTCTTTGTTGTCGTTGGTGTTAATGTTATTATTGCTGCTTCATTTTCTGTGCTAGTATTAATATTATTATTCTGCGTGTTGGTCGTTTCTTCTACTCCTTCATCCTCACTCGATTCAAAGTATAAGTCCTCATCACCACTGCTACTTTCTCTCTCCGTGTGTTGGTTGATTTCACCCTCATTTTCGATGAGGGTGTGCCTCTCTTCTGATGTTTTTTGTTGTTCACAATTTGTATTTCCATCCTCATTATCCGTGAGGGTGTGCCTCTTGTTTAGTGATGATCGGTCGCCAACTGCAATATGATCATCCTCATTATTGGTGTTATTGTTTCCTTTTGCTTCATCAATTACTCTTCTTATTGTTGTTATTGCTTCCTTCAATTGTATTAGCCTATCATCGATTGATAACTTTTGTCCTGCCTGTTCTTCTTCATCTAATCGTTTACTGTAGTCTTCAAATGTAAACCTAGGTGTCACTGCTGCCTTGTGGCCATGAGGCCGCTGTCTTGGGGCGTCTTCGTCACTACTGTCATCATCAGACGAGTCTTCTTTTTCTAGTTTACATATCAATTACTTGTTGAACTATATATATATAACTATAATCTTCCTCCAAGATATTAAACTATGAGTAGTTAAGTGCCATTGATGTGAAGAAATTGTAGAATCTGTGCAGCAAAAATCTGAAATAACTATGATGGGGACTGTTAAACACAAAGACTAATTACCAACAAGCTGGTTCACCATATGATGTACTATATATAGCTCCTATGTGTACACATTCAATACTTTAACCTAAGCATGCAGCACTTCCAGAAGAAAAAAATCACACAGCTAATTGAAGTCCCATGATTTATGTAATGCTCCTCCAAATGAACATCGTGGCTGGTTATACACTAATATTATCATAGTTCTTCTCATAAGCCTAGAAGGAGCCCCTATATTAAAATCTAAGCATGAGTGCAACTTTGTTATTGTGCAAAAGGTACATGTGCAACAGGTACCTACCTACCTACCTCTATTGATGTCCGCGCATCTCAGGCATATTATATAGTGGTGATCCAGCCGGCTGTGTCACCAGAATTTTGTTTCCTACACCATGAGGCTGCTTATAGTAGTTGGTAGCAGGGATAATGTAAACTTAAAGAGTGGTTATTGCACACCAATATGTAAACCAACAAATAAAAAAGTGGATTAACAGATGGAAACCAGTCATAGATCATAGCATGAAACAAGTGAAGGAACTAGCAAAAGAAAACAGCAAACCCATATGGAAACATTTCACAGCAAGCAAACAAGTCAAAACTAAGGAATCAAGGAAACTAACAACAAGAAAACAAACAAAGAAAATCCCATTGACAACAAATGTGTACACTGCAGGCAAAATAAAAAATTAGCAGTCTCATGTCCACACTCTATGCAAAATTAGGGAGGAAGAGATCCACTAGCAGGCTGAAAACAATAAAGGAAGTGAAGATGCAAACGATATAGATTAAAAAAGGAGGGTTGACTGCTGACTCTTCTGTCTTTCTAAGATGTTGAGGAGCAAAGTAGTAGCATTTAAATAACAAGTTATATACTGCTGCTACTACTGCTGCTAAGCTGTTTGAGAATATGTTGTGGATCAAAAACTCCTGGTGTATGTTCATTCATTTCTGTCAACCAAGCAATATGTTATGGAACAACAATGAGAACTGCTGATGTCTGAAAATTTGTCTGGCTCTAAATATTGATATATATCACTACTTGTACTGCTGGTGGATCCACTCCTACTGGTGCATGATCAATGTTATGTTTTTTTTTCTGATTGGACAATAATAGAATTAAGGACAACTGCTGCTGGTCCTAACAACCAAAAAGTATTAAACAACAACAACAACAACAACACAACTGTATGATGATAATTTATTTTGAACTTCTTGAACAGTGTGCAATCCAGTCTAACTTTATCTAACCTGGTTTGTACACCTATTAGTTGCTTTTGTTGACCATTACTAGCCCAGTTGACTGTTTCCACACTGCAGCAAATCACACAAATGATGATAATAGTATCATGCCTGTATGGTAGTTGTTACAGGTAAAACCAGTTCCAAACAACATAAATCCCCTCTGAACATGCATTTTTTACCAAGAATTTCCAGTAGCAGCAGTGCAATAAACCCACCATCCAAACTAGTCTAATCCAGTACAGATCATTCTAAGATATGTACTGTACTTGTGTGGGAAATCCATAATTTAAGTAGTAGTGTGAACGTGGCATTAAACAAGTAGTTTGGCATGAATATCATGACTATTATGGTAGAGTAGCAAACTATCTTGTTGATTCCGCACTATCAAATGGGAATGATGTTGAAAAATATGATTTCCATTCATCATTCACAGAAAAATCGCATCATCATGTAAAGGTAGGTATGTAGGTAGAGTAGAGTAGAGTAGGTAAGCACTGTGCAGTAGTTTATGTCCTCCCTCTTTTAAAATACTAACTAATAGTACTAGTAGCCTACAAATTGCAGAATTTCTAACTGATGGTGAATGGGTGAGGAAAAGAGAAAGAACTAATAGAAAGAGCCATTGTTTTTACTACTACTACTGTTAGCATGATATTAGAACAACATCATCTTCAAATTCCCCATCACTTTGTTCAAGGCCGGCGTGGTAGCTCTGGGGCTATTTTTTTGTTATCCCTTTGGTAGAAATAGCTACAAAATTGACCTCAACAGCACATGGTATGTTTGTAAATAAATCACTTTCTGTATTTGTTTGTAATGATTCACAAATTGATCAGCCATTTGTATTTGTTGCTGCACAATAGGAAGACAGTTTGGTGGATTTATACCCAGTACGTTACATTACAGCAGGCCAAGCTTAAGCAGCAGGCCAGGAAAACAAACCAGCTCTAGCACTACTACAACAATTCAAACAGATGCTTCGCATCACTTCTTACTAAGCTCACTTTTAGTTATTGCTATAAAATAGAAAGACTGTTACACTGCCAATTAATTAGCTAATGTACAATACTAGCTCTTTAGTGGCATAGCAGTGATATAACTAAAATCGTGGATGCATACTTGATTTCCAGTATTCTTGTATGTAGGCAGTGTGCACTTTGTACTACGGAACATCATCATAAGCCTGCATGCATGAATCAAATCGAATCACGTCAGAGCCTAGACAATTCTGTATCACGATAAGGAATGAATCTATCCGGGATTGAATAAATATGTGCTTGTTTTTCACTTTTTGACCGTTAATCAACACGTGAAGCAAATCCAAGAAGTTGTGACTTTTCCTTCAAAAGCAAGATGAATGCGAATGACCAGCATTGATGATTTATGTGTTCAAACGGTAAGACAGTCATGCATCATCCAACTGCAAGACTTGAGAGAAACACCCTAATAGACTTGGGGCAATATAATCACTCACAACGGAAACAAAAGAGTAGCTACAGTAGCTATAGTCAAACCATGATGTTATCTGCGAATGAAGGCAATGGCAATGGCGGCGATTCTGGTGGTCTAACAAATACAAGTAGCGGTAATAGAAGTAGTGGACAACGTCAACAAAAAGATAAAGAACGGAACAACGTCGTGCTGAACGTGAAGCTGGTAATCGTGGAGTGGAGGAGGAAATGGAAAAGCACGAGCAATAGAAAAAATCCATCATCTATTAATACACTTGTTTTCAATCCATTTTTTATTCTATTCTTGGGTTTATTGACAGTATCATGTTTAATTTCATTTTTTTTAGTATTTTCGCACCCTGAAGGTGTTCAACCAGGCAGTCAAATCAAGAACAAGTTCTTTGGATGCTATGGACGACGTATACCACCCAAACCAAATGATGAAAGTCAACGTCGTATGAATGGTGGTGGTGGTGGTATGAACAATGTTCATAAATTAAATGATGCCGAACAACGTCATGCAATTATGCATGGATTAGATAATGTTAATAAAAAAATTATTACTGGTGAACATGCTGTTGTCAAAAGAAGACAAAGAAGAAAGGTGCTGATGAAGAAGGTGCTGACGACGATGACGATGACGATGATAAAAGTGATAAAGATGATGACGAAGATGAAGATGAAGAAACAGAAGTACCAGAACAGTTAGCAGTAAAGAAACTTTCAAAGAAAAAACGTGCAATCATGAACCACATTTAACACCTACCAATTACAAAGTCAATCCTTTGATACAACATTAACACACCCCATTTAATACCAAAATTTGAACCATTACCAACATTTAGTGACACACAATCCATATTTAAGATATATCCAATCAAGAACAACAATTAATTGAAGATTTGATACATCATAATAAACCAACTATTGCTGGTATAATTGCCTTTATGAATGAGTATCATAAAAAATTACACAAACAAAATGTGCATAATAGTGAATTACAATCTCGTGAAAAGACTGGACAAATATCGATGAAATGTTTTTAATTAATTCTATTTTGATTTAACCAAAAAAGAAATTGATCCATTAGATAACGCGTATCGTGGTCGTACCATCTTTCCAATACGGGATGATGAATCATTATTTATCTCATTAGCAGCATTCCGGGAACATTTATAGGTAAATCATTAATGTCAGCATTTAATAAAGCAAAACATCCAGAGAAATTATTTTTTGGTATTGTGGTCCAAAATTGTTATGGATTGATGGTGTAGTATGTCAAACAGGTGTGGAGTGGTTGGTAAAAATAAAAATGGACAACCAATCACATCCATTAGTCCCGAAACCACCAGATGCGAATGGTATTGATGAATTCTGTAATACTCCCCATATAAAAAATATTGTGATAGTGGACAAGTTCGTGTCATATATGTTCATGATACGGATGCACTAGGACCACAAACTGCACGATATTATGCCTCTAAATTATGGGGTGGTGAAACCTACTTTATGCAAATGGATGCTCATTTAGAATTTGCACCCGAATGGGATAAATATTATATCGATGAAGCCAAAGCCTCTAAAAATTATCCGAAATCTGTACTGTCCGCATATCCACCAGGATTTCAAGACTATGATGGTTCCTATGCAGGTGGGACACCTGGTGCCAGATTATGTAATTGTCAATTTTCCACATCCCCTGTGGAAAATCATATCTTACGAATTAGTATGGGTGGTAATACACCCCATGATGCACCCTTTCCCACTCAAATTCCATTTATTGCGGCTGGCTTTTTTTTTGCACATGCCTCATTCTTAAAGGATGTACCATTTGATCCATACGCACCATGGTGCTTTATGGGAGAAGAAATTGCATTATCGGTACGATCATGGACGATGGGATGGAATATAGTAAGTATCGTCCTATCTTGTTCTTTTGTTCATGTTGCATTTTGTATGTTGCATTTTACCACTGTACAACAACTCACTCTAATACATCTCTCTTATCTACTTGTTTTTTCTCTCGTTGTTTTTGCCTATAATACTAAAACTACAAAACAAAACAAAACAGTACGCACCACGAAAGAATATGATTGCACATCAATATCGTCCCGGACGATTAGGATTGCCTAAATTTTGGGAAAGTGTTGGTCGGGATACGGGCCGAGCTGGATTAAATACCAGACTACAAAAACATGTCTTGCGACGTGTGAAGTATTTAATTGGCTATACGACCGACTCTGAAGAAATCCTGGCCAAAGATGGTGATTCGGTGGCATTGACAAATTTTAAACATTATTCAATGGGTCATGAACGATCCTTAGAAGATTATTTAGAATTAACTAATATTGATGTGATTGGTGAACAATGTCATAGTATGGATTGGTGTCAGCATTCATCGATGGCATAAAATAAATAAAGTAAATATAAGATGAAAGTAACAAGGAACCAAAACATAAATATAAATACATACATAATATATCTATCACTCGGACGGACAACGTACTGAATAGAAAACTTTCTCAAAACTTAATGAATACAATATGTACCTGAATTGGCATTTTTCTGTAACGGAACGACGGTTGATACATTGTATTGATACGAGGAAAAAAGGTTCTCTTGTACTACTAGTTAAGTGCATTTAGTTTTAAAGATTAAAATAAAATTGATTTTGTTTATGATTGAATACTAATTAATAATACTTTTCCAAAAGACATTCCGTATCCATGGTTCTACTTCTGTTAATCCAGTACGTTCATCTGCTAAACCTAATGTACATTGTCGTACACCACCTAATGTTTCTAATCTGGTATCTAATTCTTGTGCAACGAAATTACAATCTTTCGATCCCGTCGTTTGTCGATCAAATAATAAATTAGAATCACCACAACCAAATACACAATACTTCATGGTAGTACCATTGCACGATAAAAAATCAGTAGGATGTGTTTTTCGTTTAAAGAAACGAATGGTGGTACCACCTGATTCGGTAGGTGAATTATTTTCGATGGTTTGGAATACAAAACAAACAATTGTGGTGGTTGTGGTGGTTGTATCGTCGCCTTTTTCTTCTTCTTCTACAGTATTGATTTTATAATCAAGTAATGTCTTTGGTCGTTCGGAGGCACATCGTAATGTAACATCGATCTCAAAATCATCATCAGTTGTTGTGGTTGTTGGTTTCAAGGCCTCAATTTGTTCTGCGATATCCTTAGCAAGTTCACCACCGTAAACAATAACGACATTTACTTTTACTTTGGCGTTCGTCATGATAGCTTGTTAATAGTATATGGATATGTATTGTATTAATTTACTGTACGTCCTCGTTCTTTCTTTCTTTCGCTGGCTCCTTTCTCTCTTCTGTATTACAATTCTTGAGTTTTTGGCGTGTAAATTGAGGATCTTTTGTTGTTGTTGTTTGATACACGCACACAGCAGTACTTTTGCATATAATTACTACTTGCACGTGATTGCTACTTTTTCGCCTGTCCGTAGTACGGCAATTCAACTGTACTATAAAAAAGAGTAAAAAGTGAAAGACGGACAGACGTTTAATAAATAAATAATTTATTATATGTCCTCGTCTTCGTTTCTCAATTTTCAATAATATTTAGTGCTAACAGTACTGCTAACTTACTGTCACTGTACAAGCCATCTCTCCGTCTGCATCCTTGTCTCTTGTTTCATAGTTGTTGGCAATCCGATCGACTGACTGAGGAGGCAGCTCAAAAATTGCATAGCATACAGACGGTAGTACAACACAACACAAAACAACACCAATAGAATAGAATAGAATATAGCTATAAACATTGTAAGAATAGAATATTATTTAGGAGCATGACGAAAAAACATCCACCACCATCATCATCGTCAATGAAGACAAGCAGCAGCAGCAACAACAACAACAACGGGGATGTTGTCGATATCAGTAGTGTCGGTGTTGGTGTTGGTGTCGGTAAAAATAAAGATAATAGTAAACGATCATCATCATTTTCTTTAGCCAAATATTGTGACGATCGAAAAAGTAATGTCAACAATAACAACATCAGTATCAATGACGATGACGCTAACGTTGACGCTAAGGATGACGACGACGCTAACGCTAACGCTAACGATATTTCTCGTCGTGTATATCATGGTATATGTCCAGATGTATCCAATCGATATAGGAAGGTTGGTGATGGACATCGAATTGGACAAGGTACATATGGTGTAGTATATCGTGCACGTGATACATGGGTAATCAATAATAATGTAAATGGGAATGGGAATAATAATGCGAATGGGAATAGGAATGGGAACGGGAAAACTCATTCATCCGCATCTCAAAATAAGAAAACGAAGAATCCACAGCAGACAAATAAGAATAACAATAACAATAATAACAATAGTAACAATAATATAGTGGCATTGAAGAAATGTTATGCCCATCATGAATCCTCGGATGGATTTTCGATCACCACCTTACGTGAAATTAATGCATTACGAGTCTGTTCGACACATCCCAATATTGTAAATTTATTAGAAATTGCTGTTTCTTCTAGTGGTGGAAATAGCAATGAGAACAAGGACGATGACGATGACAACGGCAAGGACAATGACAATAAAGAGGATTCTAACAAGAAAAGAAAGAGAACAAGAACAACAAAAATGAAAATTGGGAATGTATTTTTAGTATTTGAACATTGTCAATATGATCTAGCACAAATATTAGATTCCTATTATAATTATAATCAAAACAAAACATTCAATAGTAACAATAGGAATAGAAGTAGTGACTATAATTCGAATTCATCGAAGTCATCAAAATCAAAAAGTAATAGTAGTCCATTTACCACCAAACAGGTACAATTATTATCGAAACAATTAGTAAGTGCTATTGAATTTTGTCATCGACATAATATCATCCATCGTGATATTAAACCAAGTAATTTATTATATGATGTTAGTAAAAATGGTGGACAATTAAAATTATGTGATTTTGGTTTATCCAGAATATGTTGTGTACCACAATCATTCCAATCATTCCAATCATTCCAATTATTATCACAATCAGTCACTTCCACAATTCCACTACCGACACCATCGGCACCCATGACACCGAATGTGGTTTCATTATGGTATCGTGCACCAGAATTATTACTGCCCACGAATATAATAACAACATCGTCGTCGTCGTCGACAACAAATAACAGTAATAGTAACAGCAAGAATAGTAACAGTAAATAACAACAGTAACAACAAAAACAAAACAATAATAATAGTCATTATATAGTAGTATTCAATATTCATTCCCAATCGATTTATGGTCGATAGGATGTGTGATTGCAGAATTATTACAAGGTTCTCCATTCTTAGATGGTAAATCAGAAATTGATCAACTACAAAAAATGATTCAGACAATTGGACGTATACCAACTCACCTATATCAATACAATGATTACACAATAACAATGAACACAATACATGAATACAATAATGACAATAATAATAAGCAATATTCACAACCACATCCACAAAAACAATCATTATGGGATAAATTTGATTATTTATCAATAGATGGATTAACATTATTAACACGATTATTAGAATATGATCCAAAGGAACGTTGGGATGCCAAACATGCTTTACAATCCAATTATTTTGATGATAACGCAAATAATGATAATATACAATAATGATAACAATGATAATGATATGCCAACACAATTTTATTTTATGGAATAATAATATAAGAAAAGTGCGTGTGGCTTAGAGAGACGGACTCGACTCAGGTCGACTCGACTCAACATGTTCAACATGAGAGAAGCAATGTTCGATTCGAATGAATCGATTCGATTCGAATGAATCGATTCGATTCGGTACCAACATCTGCTTTCTCTAAAAAGATTTATGTCTCTCAATCGAATCATCATTAAAATACATGTCGATAAGTTCGTGGTGTCATTCTTTGTTAGTAATCATGAGATTAGACGAATAACATTTCCGAACCTAATTTTTCAAACGTGGCTGCCTGTCTGTGTTCATTTTCAGCTCTGACAGTTCCATATTGCCGCGCGCAAGAGGCCCTAATAGATCGTTTTTCGTGAGCCCAATAGGATCGCAGTAACATTGTTTAACACTTTTGAAAACTCTTATTGAATGTTTTATCGGAGGGCGTATACTTTAGGTTTTGCGCGAGGAATGCGCGGTTCCACCATTTTTTTAATTGTTTTAAAAAATGAAGTTGACAGTAACTTTTATTCTAAAAGCAATTGGCCCAAGAAGCGATCCATTAGGGCTTGATCATGATTTACAGTACAGTACAAGAAGTACAGTAAATCCATCGCAATCGAATGCTACTAAAATGTTAAAATAAGAAACTGATATACCGTACAGTACTGCACAGCGCTGAAATTAGAAATAAAGACATTATCTTTCGTTTTACGTAGTTTCTACTCCCTACTGTAATCTCAAGCGGATGGTTCTCCGTTGTATTATCCGTTCATATCTCACAGTTTCATTCATTTATTCTCAACATCATTAGTGAAAAGCAAACACTATAAACATTCTATTTAGTAGTAGCAGCAATAATATAACGTAGGTCCTACTAGTAAACAAGTATGATTAATAAGACCACTGACATGTTGTCGCTCTCATCACCAGCTATTACTAGTATCAAATCACAACCCGTTACAACCACAACCACCCCACTGCTATTACAACCCCCCGCCGCTGTTATTACCGGTACTACGACGTATCAAATGCCGCAGGTGCAGACGTTGCTACAGCAAATACAGCAGCAAATACAACAGCAAATGCAAATACTACATCAACAGCAGCAGCAGCAGCAGCAGCAACAGCTTCAAGCACAACAAAAAGAAATTGAAATTGAATTGATTAATCGTGCTACAATAATTAAAAACGACGATGAGAAAATCCATATTGATAAACTACTCAAGGAGGCATTACGACAAAAAAAAATACAAATTGCAGGTGAAATTGATACATCGTTTCCATCTTCTTGTCAAGATCATCTTCGACTAGTCCAAGCAGAACAACAACACCGTGAACAACAACTTTTGTTTAGTGAAGCAAGAAGATTCGTCGCACTGATTGAAAAACAAAAGGAAGATGTACAAGAACAGGAACGAATTCTTAGTATTAAACAACAACAACTTGAACGGGAACAGGAATTGAAACTGACGAAAGAAGAAGAAGAAGAACAACAACAACAGCTTCTTAATGAAATGAATATATCTATTATTGAATTACAAGAGAAACAAGAGGTGATCCATCAAAATTCAAAGAATTCAAAAGATCAATATGAAATTGTAAAATCAAGACTAAAAGCATTGATATTAAAAAGATATAGACCAAAATTAAAAAATATACTACTAAAAAAAAGACATGCTTCCACAACCATCAAACGTTCTTCAACTTGTGGAAGTGGAAGTGGAATAAGTAGTACGCCTTACCAAGAATATCAACGTCGTACTGAAGAACAACGTAAACGTCAAATATGGCATGTGATGAACAGCAGCAGCAGCAGTACCAACATCAGCATCAGCAACAGCAGTAATAATATTGATCTTACTGATGAACATCAAGTAAAACGAATGAAAACATTTACTACATTACAAAGAGAAGATAGAGCTGTACGTAAAGTATTGAAAGCACAACAACAAAAGCAAGAACAAGAACAATGGCATGTGATGAGCAGCAGCAGCAGCAGCAGCAGTACCAACACCATCATCAGCAACAGCAGTAATAATATTGATCTTACTGATGACCATCAAACAAAACGAATAAAAACATTTACTACATTACAGAGAGAAGATAGAGCTGTACGTAAAGTATTGAAAGCACAACAACAAAAGCAAGAACAAGAACAATTGAAATTGCAATCGCAGAATAAGATTGGTCAACAAAAAGAGCAACAACAACAGCAGCAACAGCTAGCTGCTCCTGTACCTTCATATAATATGACACCTACTAGTATATATCCCCGCGCGCGTGCGCCAGTAGTAGTGTCACCAACACTAGAACGATTCAAATTGCAATTGCAGAAGATTAGTCAACAAAAAGAGCAACAACAACAACAACAACAGCAACAGCCAGTTACTTCTGCACCTTCTCGTAATATGATGTCTACTAGTACATATCCTCTTCCTTATCAAGGGCCAGTAGTAGTGTCACCAACACTGTCACCTACACCTACGCTATCAAGCACGACTACTACTACTACGAATACCACGGATACTATTTCTTCTTCTATAAATGTATCCGAAGAAGATATACTATCAGATGATGACCATGTAAATGATGATGACGATGATGATGATGATGATAACAGTATTGTCATTTAGCTAGATTAATAAATAAAACTGTAGTCCGCAGTACAGTAATTCATTATATTCTAATTTGTTCTATTCTATCTAGCCAGTTAGTTAGTATAATAGTTGTTGAACATTTCCTAGTGTGTTCTTCGTTCTCAGGGAAGAAACACTCAAATAATGATGATGAAATGCGGAAAATGAATGACATTGAATATACGAAACAAATTGTTATTGATTCTGCTATCCTCAATACAGATAGCAACAGCAACGACACGAGAAACACCGTTCTGATGAATTCGGAGAATTTTAAAGGACATGCGAATGCTTCTAACGACAAGAATCGATGATCAATAATGACGTCGTCGTCATTTCCGTGCAGCATCTCTACTATCCAATCAATCTACAGTATTGGGTGTATGCATTGTCTTAAAATTCATAATAATTAGTCACCTAGTGGTAGTAATATATTAGACAGTTAATATCAGTAATTTATTGTCATTACAGCTGTTTCTCGTCCGCTTTCGGGCACATAACGTGCCGCAAACACAATGGAAAAACAAACAAACACACACACACACACACACACACCGATAAAGAATTGTCTTCTTCTTCTTCCTTCTCCTTCCTGATAGATTATAGTGCGTATAAGTGACACACCGTATGCAAGAAACTGTCTAGTTAGATAATTACAGAAGTCGCAATAATTGCTGCAGACGCAACGAGGGCCATTAAACCAGTAGTGATCTTCGACGACGATTCACCTAATGTACTCTCCATACCACAACCGTCATCGAATGGACATGGTTCAGTGGGACCATTATAAACAGTACAAACCGAGTCAGAAGATTCAAGACTATCCGAATATGTTGTATTCGCAAAGAATACAGTATCGTATGCACCATCTTCTTCATCACATTCACTATCAGCAGAAACAAAACACCATGGGTCGGTACACCAATCTTTGCCATTATCAGCACCGCCTTCTAAGCATGGTAATGCCCAAGATACGTTCCCACCCTGGTGCAACCCAAGCGGACAGTAAAGTATGTAATAATATTCGGGGGAATTACGATTTATAAAAAGGGTTATTACCTCAAAACCTGATCTTTTAATCCAATCGTGGAAAACAACATATTCGTCCTACACGTGTAAGCTTCTCATTTTTCTACAGTAGTATTGGCTTGCTTCGCTGTTTTGCTCTGCTAATTTATTAAATTGAAAATTGATTTTTTTTTACTTCACATAATTCATACAGAAGATTGATTCATTCATTCGATACTGTACAATGTAATGACGACTGTTCTGTACTGTACTGTTCTTCGTCTTTCGTAAATGCAAAGGAATCAAAGGAGGCATAAAACAAAAGTCAAGTCAAGATCGAAGAAGGAACACACACACACATTCTTCGTGTTCGCATTTTGTTCTCATTCGACGTGTAAAAAAACGACGTAATCATTCATTCTTCGCTCACTTCTTTAAATTTTAAAAGAAGTTTATGAATTATGATGATGTTGCAAAGTTCTTTTCCATCACGTAACAAATAGACGTTACGGACAAAATCGAGCGTCATACTACAATTGAAATTTAAGAGAAAACATCCATTTTAATAGTAGAACTGTTTCTTATGTTCCCAAAAATTGACTGACTCTCCAACAAGTCAATGGGTTTTTTGTATGTTAGTGTCTCACTTCAGAAAATTAACTGGAAATAGACAACAAATATGTCATGCAGCTTGTTTCACCCGTAAAAAGCGATACTGTATGACATATTCCATATTCGTATCACTTGTAAAACGAATTTGTATATTTTCAAAGGTAAAGTCTACTACATTGTACGTAAATATTGGTTGGTTTTCGATTTTTGGACTATTCAAAATGGCAACAACGCAACAAGTATGTCATGTGTTCTTTGCTTGGAACTCTGACATATTCCAAATTCGGATCACTTTGTGCGAACACAAGCAAAACGAATTCGTATAGTATTTCAACGTTAAGTTTTCGATTTTGGACTATTCAAAATGGCAACTAACATAAACCCCATTCTTCAATTCCTCTCTCCAATTCATTTACATAAATTAAGAAGTAGAAAGGTAAGAGAGGCAGCAACAACATCAACAACAACAGCAATGATGACTGCTTGCAAAATCAAACACCTCAACATGATGATGATATTGTTGGAATAAATGTTGGTGGTAAATTGAAGTTACAAGTCTTACGTAGTACATTATGTTTACCACCAGCTGATACAATGTTTTCACGTATATTTGCAGCCGTATCAACGACATCAACTACTGATAACCCAGTACAGGTATTAAAAGATGATCAGGGACTTATATTTTTAGATCATGATCCAGAATTAATTGAATTATTATTAATTATTTACGTATGAAAAAAAATGAAGACCCATTTGATCCAATTGTTTCTGGACCAGAATACCCTATCAATAAAGCAAAAGATTTTCGTCGTCTATTACATTATTTTGATTTAACTGCGTACT
This sequence comes from Fragilariopsis cylindrus CCMP1102, assembly GCA_900095095.1. Lineage (NCBI taxonomy): Eukaryota > Bacillariophyta > Bacillariophyceae > Bacillariales > Bacillariaceae > Fragilariopsis > Fragilariopsis cylindrus. The sequence goes on along the minus strand of FMBT01000467.1, from coordinate 23,528 downwards.
TTCATTATCCAACAACAACGTCTCCCTTCATTGCATCAGAAACATTGCGTCGTATGGATATTGATGATATTGAATATGATAGTGATGCTGCAAATGGTTGTGGTAGTTTGTTTCACGTGATACATCAACACCTAATTTGATTGTTGGTGATGGAGAAGTTGTTGGTGATGAAATCATCGGTACATATACCCCTCAAGGTTATCATTTCTGCTACGGCTAAGAAACACAACAAACGCACACCTGAGCGTGAAAATATGGATAGAAAGAAACAAAAGAAAAGAGGAATGAATGTCAATACATGGTACAATAACAGATGATGATGATGGATGATAATATACTGACAAGGAAAACAAATAACGAAATGTGAAGAAGAACACGAAGCGAAATGAAATGAAATGCATACACTCATACATATATGAAAGATAGTTTTTGACAGATAAAATAGAAACTAATGATAACAATTTTGAAATAAATCTATAATAAAATTTTACAACACAAAAAAAATATATAATAGCAGCTGCTTTACTACTTAACGCATAAGATGCATCTTCTGGTTCCAAAAAGGCACAATTTCCTTCAATTTTTTGTTTTGAGGAACACAAAACATTATTAGAGGAGGATCAGGTACCACGATTAGGTGACCATAGTCCATCTTCGTGATACCTTCTTTATTAGAGGAGATTTCCGTTTCATTAAGGTAGAAGACTCAAAGTAGCAGTATTGGAAGTAGTAGGAGAAATATTGCATTCCTCCAATGATTTCCCTTCCTGATGTTGCTGATGTTCTACTATATGATGAATTGATTCCTTCTTCTGCATGATATCACCTTTATCATCAGCCAGAGCTGCAATGGTAATATTTTTTCAATTTCATAGACGTCGTTCATTCATTGTTCTCGCAATTTGAGATTTTCATCACATCAATAGCAATTTACAGCATCGCACATTCGAACATTTTCCACTGCGGCAATCCAAAAACTCACCACAACCGTACTTTTAAAATATGATGAACTTATTAAGTAAGTACAGCATGCTACTCTCATCATGCGTGGTACTTGTATTGTTTTCTTTTTATGCTTCACTACTCGACAAAGACCAAGAACAACATCCGCAACAATGAAAACACAACTCTCTATGATCAAGACTGCTGTATCCATTGGAACCACAAGTTTGATTATCCATTGGAACCACAAGTTTGATTTGAGGTTGAAGTTGAAGTTGAATTAGAACGACTACTAGACGAAGATGTTACATTGAACGATGATGAAGAGCAACCCTTATAAAGTCCAACATTCAGTCCAACAATCTCCCCAACAACATCCCCTGAAGACGTATCCCAAAGATTGTTGGAGGAAGAAGCTGAAGACGAGCAGCAACCATCATCAAGCCCACCATTCATTCCAACAATCAGTCCTACATTCCCCCCTTCATTCGAAAAATTCTTCCACGTTAGCTAGTAAAAGACGTCTATTATGGCCAAAAATGTGCTGGGATACCTTTCGAACGTAATCCAGAAAATAATTCTAGTGTATCACTAATTGTACCATCCATAGATCTTCCCCAACTCCCTGCTAATTCCTTTAGGTGTACGTGATCTTCAAAATAAAATTGATCAATTAATCTATGATAATCATATTCACCAGCACCTGTATTATTCAAAATTTGATATGCAAGTGGTTTTTCAATAAATGATGTATCAATGTCTAGTTTAACAACAATAAAATCATCTTCTGTAAATTTTTTCAGTATAGAATGAAGTGGATTCAATTTATCTTCTTCAGTGTGATTAACACCTGTATGTGACAGTTTTGTTTTATAAAGTGTGTGCAGTTGTGTGTGTGTGTGTGAGAGTGTGCAGTAAAGTAAAAACAGGTTACAAGCATGTTGTCGGTAACGTAAACATGTATAACGTACCAACATTAATCCAATGATAATTATGCATATATTTTTCTGGTAATAATTTTTTATAGACAGTTGAAGGATCTGTAAATGTAGTTTCAAATCCATATATATGATCAAAATGAAAACCAAATTTTTCATATAATTCTAATAATGTTACAATTGGGGGTTCTTGTGTTGCTTTATGGAATGATAAGGATGCACCCATATCGATTAATACAATCTTTGAATGGGATTTTAATTGCAAACACATTGATTCAAAATCATGTATTAAATAATCTAATGACATAAGATTTCTAGGTTTCTGATAACATATCTTATGATTTCTCATTGGTGGATATAATGGTTCTATAAAACCAGAACGCTCTGTATATGATAATTGATTTGATGAATTAGAAAATAATGCGCTCAATCCATCAGGATGGGGTCTACCGTATATTATATTATATTATATATTCATAGTGAGCGTCAGTCGTCGTGTCGGTCGTCGGTCGTAGTAGGAGGAGGAGGAGCAGTAATAGAACAAAAAAGAAAAGGATCAGAACAAGAAAATCGTGTATGTGTGTGTGTGTGTGTGTGTGTGTGTGTGTGTGTACAGTACGTAAGTATATTACAGTAGTCATATAAGAGACAGACAAGGATAATGGGAGGGGGGTATATCTCTTTCCCACACATCCAACGCCAAAAGCAAAGCAACGCATCCGTTGTTTAGAACAAATAAACGCATACACAAACGCAATCGCAAGCATGTAACGTACCTTGCAGCGGAACAAATTTCTTCAATGGAAGATGAAGAAGAAGAATTATTATTATTATTATTATCAATAATTGATTTTAATAAATTTGGTATAGGTTGAAAATCTTTTACTGCTTTTATATGACGATCTAAATGAAAAGAATAATCATGAAACATATTCTTAGTACTGCTATCATCACCATCGCCATTATTATCATTATTGATTGGTGGAATTGTGGAATTATCCCATATATTACATCCTGTTGGATTACTTTTTTTATCCTTTGGATCATAACCAAGTTCCTTTCTATTATCAATAATATATTTTTCTATCTTTGATGGAACATAATCACGTTTTGGTGACGTTGATGTAGACGCTGACGTTGATGTTGCTAACATGGTTAACTTTTGCATTGTTGACATTGTTGACATTGATGCACTTAAACCAATACTTTACTACTATTATACTAGACGACGTCTTATTTATCATCATTACGGTTGATATCTCCCGGATTAAAATAATCAACAAAACTAAAACAGATACAAAATGCCATAATGGTCGATAATGATTATGATGATTCTGATTATCTTTCTTCATACTAGTACTACTGTTTTTTTTCTCCATTTTTTTCATTTCGTAGTAGTCAATATTTTATATGCTTTTGATTTTTATATGTACAAAAGTCAGCAGTACTTTAATAGAATAGAATCGCTAGAGCAGCTTCTACTAGATAGACAGAGCGACTGCACGCAAATGGCATACTACATCTGCTTTTCACACGTGAGAAGAAGCAAAAAAATTATTTTAAATTTTTTAGTTTCAGCAAAACGAAAAAGATTGTTTGACAATTTGTTTGGGCCGAATAGCCGTATTCAAATACCGCATGGCATAACGATAGCTGCAGTACGGTATTTCGGAGAAAAGCAATGGACGCGTGTACGCACAAGCAGTGAGACTAAATTCGATGCCCGTCAGGGTAATAATTATTATCCTGATGCGCGTACAGACTGTTCAGGACTTAGAGCAGACGGGACCCCTCTCTATTCATAATATATATTTATTTTTGGCGCACCCTCGCCCAACCACAAGCAACACAAAACAACACAAACAACCAACGAGAAGTAAGGCAGTAAGAGAAAGATATTTTTTTTGGGCAAAACGTACAGCCGTACGACGCACTCTACACACTACTGAAGCCACGTACGACTAAAAAACAATAAGGCTAGGCGCGGGAATCTTACTTACTTGACTTCTTTTTGTTGGCTTTTTTGCTTTTCTAGAGTGTCGTGTTCGTGTGTCGTGTGCGTGTGTGATTGCTGTTTTGCTAACAAGACGTAGTGTAGTACGTAGCAGTAAAAAAGGGATCTTATTTGACACAGATATCATAAATAGCCTAAACGCACAGCAATCATAATCGTCGTCGTCGGCAAACAAGAACAACAACAAGAAACCGGGCAGCCAAGAACAAATCTCCAACGAAGAAGAAAAAGAAGAAGTTAGTTAGACAATGGGTCGTCTTCTTTCGCTAGTACCGACGCGACAATTATTAATAGTGATTGCCGCCTGTACTTTATTGTTGTCGTTTTCGTACAACGGCGGCGGCGGCGGTGTATTGGCATTCAGGAGTAGCAGTAATAATAACGGACAACATCAGCAGCAGCATCAGCAACAACAACAACTTGTACAGCGTACGACGTCTACGTCGCAGTCATCAAGTACACGTTTATATTTGGGTGTACCAAAAATTGATGAATGGACGATATTAAAATCAGGTGCAGTAAAGGTACTGTCTCCAATCATCCTGAATTGCCAGATGGGTATGAGATAACAACATCACCGTTAGCTATTGGTAAGGCAGTTGTCCTAAGAACAATGCAGTGGTTGTAACAGCATCAGGATCGAAATATAAATTATTAACAACTATTGATATTGTTGATAGTAAGTCAAAATCAAACTCAAAACCAATAGTAAAAAAAGCATCACTGAAAATTCCAAAACTGGCCGCACCAGTAGTGAAGAAAAGTACGACTGCACCTGTGCCTGTTATCAAAGTCAAAGCAGCTGCTGCTGTCGTAAAAAAGAATCCAATTATTAATAATAATAAAAAGGTAGTAGCAGCAGCAGTACTAGCAGCAATGCCGCAATCATATGATTTAAATGGTAAAGTTGTTATGGGTAAAACAAAAAAATATTTATTAGTTGGTAAATTAATTCAATCATCCTCGAAACGATCACAAATTTATTATGCCTATGAGGCTGATAAAGATGGTAATCAACCAATTATTGGTTCCAATAGACTAACTGTCAAGATATCTAATTATATCGATCGATTATCAAGAGAAAATAAAAATTATAATCGTGTGGCATCGAAAGGTCGTGTAGCATTTTCCTTCTTTAAAGGGAGTGACACGTGCTTTGTACGGAAAGTGGATTTTATACCAAATTGTGATGATTTAGCAGGTGTTACCAAAGGTATACCACCCGGTTCCTCCGCATTAGTCTTAGAAAGTGGGAATCAAAATTTACGTGTCTTTTTAGAACAACCACAAAATAAACAAGATGGTGGTTTGTCGGGATCCGAATTACGGAAGGCGGCCGTGAATGTCTGTCGATGTGTAGAAGCGATGCATTCGAGTGGATTAGTCTGGACTGATTTAAAAGCGGAAAATTTTGTATTAACGACGGATAAGAATGGTAAGAATCAAGAAGTGAAAGGTATTGATTTAGAATCCTGTGTTACATTTAATAGTAATCCCGAAGATTATTCACCCGAAGCACACCACCAGAATTTGCCGTAGCGGAAAAACAAAATATTGGTTATCAATTTAAAGTACAAAAAAATTATGATATATGGAGTTTAGGTATGTTATTATTAGAATTATCCACAGGTAAATCCTACTTTAAAGGTAAATCAGAAGATAGTATTACAAAATTATTAGCAAATGCCGAAATGATGATCATTGATCCAAAAACGAAGTCCATCCAATTAACTGAACAACAAATTATGCCATTAATGATACAAAATTACAAGATTTAATCTCATCCTGTTTACAATTTAATCCAAATAAACGACCATCCATTACACAAGTATTATTTCATCCCTATTTTTTAACAACCGGTATTGGACCAATTTCATTCTAAAAGAAGATGTAGATGTAGGTGCAGATTCGAATTCAATTCGATTCATTCATACATTCATTTTAGAATGATTAGAAGAAGAAGAAGAAGAATAGTAAAAATACAGTATGAAGAAGAAAAGCAACAACAATGACAATAACAATAACAATAACAAGGACTTACATACGGCAGAACAAAATAAAGACACTATAGATAATTCTGAAACGGACTGTATTGTATTGTGTCCAACTATAATATGCAAACTAAGAAAAAAATAAAAACATTCTAAAAATTATTAATTTTTGAATAGTGTAGTATAAATTTTGAAATAAATCTAGTTTTGTATTCATTACTGGCTAGCTGCCATACTATGTATTTTATAAACACTATATTCTTATTGTTATTACTATATAATATCTATATAGTACAGAGCATTAAACAATCTATTTATTTGTTTGTTTTCTCCCGGTACTTTTTTCAACTTTCTTATTTCTCTTTAACTGGAAAAATCACATTTAACATTGTTGTATGCTACCAAAATAATTCATAAGCATAATAACCTGTTCAAAAGTAAACAAACAAACAAATAGATGAGCCTGTCCAACAACTGATAGAAGCATGCATAGAAAACCTTCATTAAGATAGATTGAACAACCAGTGCTGGTGAAGTCTGAAGTTTTTGGTAAAAATTTATTTTGTTCAATATAGTATAGGTTTTGAACTATTTGTAAAAGGTGTGAATCCAATGTGTTGATTGATTGATTTGTGTATGTAAGCATCAAAAATATAGAGAATAGCATTGACAACGCAAAATTACAATGGGGTGGCCTATCGCATGCTTGTCTGTAACAACAACATGTAATAATACTAATACTGAAAGTCACAGACACCTACACCTAGGATTGACATAGTTTGAAACAATGTGCATAGACTAACTATAGAAATTAGTATACAGTCAACAATGCTGTGTGGTGACACAACACAGCAGCCAGCTATATGATATTGTACTTGTGTCATCATGCTCTAACTAAAAAGTTCTTTAAATGAAATGTGTGGTGTAGGCCCAATTTCTCCTCTTTAACTTTTGATCTGACAACATAAGTAGCTTTCTACTGCAGTACGTGTGTACCACCAATTTCTTTTAATGTATCTGTGGTACACCGCTTTTTATAGTGTGTGGATGGAATGTGTGATTACTAAGTATCACCCATGTCTGTCCATGTCTATCACAACAGATTTCAAAACCATAAGCTGAACATATTATGCATAAACTGTGGAGAAGGAAGTAAACCCCTGCTCACCAATGTTGTCTGGCAGACATATTAAGAGTAAGCATATAATGGGTGCCATAATTTTATCTCCCAAAAAGTTCCTCTTGCAAAAATAATAGTCGCAAGAAATTAACTGGTAACATGGTGTGTTATTAAAGGCTAGTCCTTGTACATGATTGTGTGCATGAAGTGAAGAAGCGCCTACAACATATTGTTGACCCATTATTTATTACAATCACAACAAGGTAAAGGAACTCTCCCTGACCAAAAAGGAGCATTTTCTTGGAAGTTCTACCCTGCTTTGTGTCCTGAACAAGATACCTCATAAAAAGCGGATGTGTGCTGTGTGTGAGCCTACATTGTGAGATACCAGTAGCCTTATAAGGTCAATTGTAAACTTTTGGAATATTTTTCTAAAAAACGATTTTTTAGGTGTATACTAGACTAAAATACTAGTAAAATTTGGGAATGATTTAGTTTTTATATCAATAAGTCACTACACGGGACACAATACAGCCCATCCAGTCACGAATCACATGCACGCCTACTTGGTGTATTTTGTATTTGTTAACGCGAGTGTATTTGTTAAAATGTATTTGTTAACGCGATTACGACTGTAGACTGTATCTAGTATTATTTTCTTTATTTAAGGTGCTGTAATCAATTCATTCAAGAGACGATCTGGAAGAAGAACTCTCTCCCGTCACTTGTCCAGTAATAATTTTGCACATTAGCGGATTCATAACGCAATTCAGACTCGTCGTCGGTTCGGTCTTGGCTAATGAGACGAGGACTTATATATATATAACTTATTATTTAAAAGCTGCCGCTTTGCTCCTCTATGTCTTAGAAAGACAGTAAAGTCAACAGTCGACCCGCCTGGATGAGGACTTATTACAACTAGTTGTACAAAAAAACTATCCGCAACCACAACATTCTTTCTAAATTACTCATACCACTTTCAATCTATTTTGTACGATTCAGTATGCTATTGTTTTCGGATGATATTCTCGTTCCTTCCTATTACTGTATATCATAAGAGCATGCTTCTTCGGTTTTCATAAGTTTTCAATACTGTAGAGAGAGAGACGGAGAATTATCTTCGTGATACGACACTTGCGCCACTACCAAAAGAAAACGAAAACGACGTTAGAGCACGTGTATTATAACGACAAATAAATAGTCCGGCAAATACTACGGCAAGAAAAAGTTAGTTATTTTCAATCATCAATAGATCACTATTTATTGAAATGGAAAGAAAAAGAGACAGTGTAACAACGTGCGTAGTATAAAAAAGTGAGTGTGTAAGAATTAAATTATGAGAGTTGAACCACTCAACGAACAAGAACAAGTACAAGAACAAGTACAAGAACAAGTACAAGCAGATGATGGTAATGATCAGAACCAAAAAGATGACGAGCTCGCTACTGTATCACCATGCGATGACGATGTCGACGATGACGATGATGATTATGGCAGCGATAACAGTGATGACAGTGATGATGAGAAAGATGATTTGTTAATAAAGTATCTATTAAATGAAAGACAACAACTTCAACAACAAGTAATGGAATCTGAAATAGAATTAAATGTACAAAAAGTACTGAATGAACAACTTTTACTTGCATTTTTACAATTTGGTCACTTGGATACACATACAACATCAACTGCTGCTATATTGGCTAATAATAATAAAACTGTAATGAAAAATAATAATGCAAGTTGTCGAAGTGGTGGCAGGGGCAGGGGCAACACTACTACAATCAAGGATATAGTAGCAGCAGCAGCAGCAGCAGCGGCAGCAATAGACAATGGCAGGAATTTCAACAGTAATAACGAAGATGATAATGGCAACAAGAACGACAGTGACAGTGACGATGGGCAAATGAAAGCCTGAATATCAGAAGCAAAAAAGGATAATGGATATACAGACAAAATTCCAAACTCATAAAGATAAAGCAACACAAACATCAGAGCAAAAGCAATACAATGAAAAACTGTTCATGTATGTATGTTTAAAGAAGAAGAAAGAAAAGAAGAAGAAAGAAGCAAAGATCTGATGCTTCTAGGATTTGAAAGGAAAGCGAACTACTCTATGCTAAAGCCTAATTTAATATTCGTAGGATTATTATGGCGGCGGCGCCATGTATTGTACCACACGAAGAAGAAAATCATCACGAAAGCAAAGAGATCTCGTCCTAAAACTCGCCAGTTTCGCATTGAAAGAAAACAGCAATAGCGGATATCTGAGTAGTATCTTATGTTTCGAAATGGTAGAATATAAACCCTCATCTCACGAGCAGTAGTCACACCCACCCCACCCCGTCCAACCAAAAGTTTCAGAAAAATGACCTAATTCCATACGTATGTAAAATCTATAGATCTCGTATTTTAATCGAAAATATGATTATAAATTATAGCTAAACTGAATGGTGCAAGGAATAAGCTGATAACAATCCAATACCACTACTCTATACCTTGAAATTGCAACGAATTTCCGATCTGGATTGTTACTCGGAATAAATGCGGTTTATATGTCAATCAGTAGGTTGTGCCATATTTGAGCATCATCTTCTTTCATTTTCCGTAGTATCGTCTTTGTTCCCTCTGGTAATGCATGTTGAATCGGAATATCATATTGCCGTCAGGAGATACAAACACCATCCCATGTTCTTACGTGCCATAACTTTGAAGCAATTCACTTGATATAAAGCACCATAAGATTGATGAATTGGTAGGGCCTTGTCCCGTGCCATGGATGGGAATTTTAATGCCGTGTTTGTACGCTGTGTCAAAGATCTTCGTCGAGGTTTCCAGTTAAAAGCGATGTTTTGGGGCCTGACGATACGGGCTCACGAATTACAGTACAGTACAGTACAGTAGAATAGGTGTGTGTATAATATATAGTGTGTGTGTGTATGTGACACACAAGTGGGAAGGAAATGAAGGCGAGGAATTACTGCTTTCTGCATCGTACGTAAGGATGGATAGTGGGTGGATAATGATAGAATAGATTTGTAAAAAAGTAGCGTACCCTTCATCTAGAAAGAAACGAAAAAATGGTACAGTACGGTAGAATAAGTAGTGCGGTTATGCAAATTTATTGTTATTGTATGTAGAATATATTATGTACTGTATTATATGATATATATATATCATTTTACAGTTAATCAAGTCAATATTAAGTAGTATTCGTTTTTTTACGTTTTTGTTTTGTTTCGTTTGTCAAGCTAAAGGCCAAGTAAGGGTATATTATATGGGGGCAGGTATGTAGGGGGAAAGTCCATTTCATTTTCATTTCATTTCAATTCGTTGCGTTCAGTGAGTGTATGAGTGAATGAGTTGACTTCGTATGTTGATGTTTCCAATTTCAAACTAGTTCGCAAGGCTATCTCCTGCAACATTGGAAATAGCCAATTGTGGACCAGGTGCTTCTGGTAATGGCATTGAAGTAACTAAATCGAATTGTTGTGCAATCAAACCAAGTTGTGGTAAATCATTAAATGATGTACGTCCAGCCTTGGTTTCAACTGAAAGAATCCTGAAATGCCAGCAAATGCACCAACACCACCAATAATAATACCATCAAATGTAGGTGGTAGTGCAGGCGTCTGTCCTTGTTGTGAAGAAGCGGCTGGTGTAAATAGGAATGGTCCACCAGCATACATATTAACACAATTATTACCTCCACCGCCTAAACATAAAGTATAAAAGCATGTGTGTCCTGTAATCTCTATATCTGATCCAGCAGATGTTGTTGTACATTCACCTGTGATAAAGAAATTTGTTCGTCGTGCTGGGAATTTAATTGGTTGCTTACCACCAGCAAATCTTTTACCACCTTGTGCAGTTCTTGGTCGAATAACAACATCCTCTTCTTTATATACACCACCAGATGTATATAATACAGAACCTAGTAATTTTTCTGGTCCTTGATACCAAATCCACCAGTAAATGCAACATCTTCATTACCAATAATTGTTACATACCTTTGTAAAAAATTCTTCTCCATATAACTTCCTTGTTTCAGTGGCGAATTTTGGTTCAACCTTCTTTCCATTTGCTTCAGCACGTCGACTGTTTTAGATTTAGTTTTTGCTGCTACAGCTACGTCTTCTGATAGAAGAGCTACAAGAAATGCTACGGTAATATTAAGCTTCATGGTTGGTGTTGTTGTTGTTGTTGCTTGTTTGTTTGTCTAGGGATATGAGATATATATTATGTATGAATGATGTGTTACTTGTCACAATATGTACGGTATGTAAATGATGAACAAAATAAATATAAATAATTGTGCGTGAGTTGTTAGGCGAGCAACTAGATGATGGTTCTGTAACCGCAGGTAGATACTGTACCGTCAATCGATTGGCAAGGCACTAGTTAGTAGTTAGCAACAACGCGAGAGAAGCAATAAATCCATACACAAGAAGTGAGGCAAAGCAACTTAGCTAATAAAGTTTACTGTACAAAAAGCTATTAATTTCTTTCTTGTGATTTTTGCTTTGAAGGCGATGTGAGCGATCGTTATGGGCCTTTTATGTTGTTTTGTTGTTTTGGAAAACTAGCGCGCATTGAAGCGCGAAAATTGAAAATTGAATATAATTAAGATCGAAAACTAAAGTTTGTTTTTCCATGTCATTACAATTAGGCTATTTTGAGACGCTTGTGAATGAAGAAATAAAAACTTATTAAGCCTTTATTGGAAACCGATAATTCACATTATCATTTCAAACAAACGAAACACACAATAGAAATGCGAAGCCAAAGGGAGTACTCGACTACTACGAATAAAAAGAGATATTCAATTTCCGTCTGGCATGCGGTGGGGGCGTACAGTACTATAATCCTGCACATTAATAGCTAGTACTGTAAGTACAGCAAGCCAAAAAGTAATCTGCTGTAATAGCTACTGTAGCTTCCATAGAAGTAAACAAGTGATTGTGCTACAGATGTATAATATATGATAATATGGCATGGGAACATGTAGGACCTAGGACTACCAGACATAGTACATATCATACTGTGTGCCTAAATATTTACACACATGATTTATTTAATTGTAGTGAAAACACACACACACACACACACACACACACACACACATTTATAATGTTACCCATTGGCAATGGATACCATTTTACTTTGTAATAGACTGCCACCACCACAAAAAAACACCACAGTGTAGGTAGGTAGGTACTTCCTCCGACTAACGCTAATAATTTAGCCAGCAGTTTCTGTTGAAATCTTAACACGCACGACGGACAGACCGCAAATACCGTTACTATCGCGCACCGATTCAAACAGTCAAACAAGCCAGTCAACCACTAATTCAAACGACAAATGCCTATCTCTAATACAAGCAACACAGCGTCTCAAGGACAGCCTAACAGCCTAAGATAGAACTCATAAATCGTTTAGAACAACCTTAACAACTAACATTAAACTCTTGTCTAAACTAGAATCTCAACAGTTCTAAACAATATTGTCGCAGGACACGAAACTAGACCAACGAAATAAGTCAAAGGCAACAGCAATACCATGACTAAAATCGAAATTGAATACGACTACTCAGGCATTGATCGAGTAGCCGGAATACCAACAACGGGACAGTTAATAACATTCCAAAAACAGATGGCAAAAGTACAGACCAGTTACAAATGCAACATCACAGAAGCAAGAGATCATGGATGGTCATGGATAATGTGCACTCAAGCACAATGGATACTAAAAAAGGGAATTACAGCACAAGTACCAGTGCCAGTCGACCCAGGACCATATATCGGAGACACCAACATACTCAATGCAGCACACAAGCAAGCCCTCAAACTCTATGAAGAATACGAGGAACACAAGCGCAACACGAACAAAGCAATCCAAGCATGCTTTGATGAGGATTTATTTATCGAACTAGAAACCGATGGATTATTACTGGGAGTATCACCACATGAAGTATATCAACACATGTGGACAAATTTCATCCTAACCGTCGACAAGGATCGCGAAATCCTACATGCAAGAGAGCTACTCAAAGTCGACTATGATCCAGACCGAATCGTCCAACACTATTACAAGGCAATCAGTGCAGCACGGGAACTACTAACGGGTCTCCGCGAAACTGTAACAGATGCAGAAGTAATGAGGAATGCATATGCCACATTTGAAAAGAACATCGACTTAAAAGATGCGTGTCGCGAATGGAACAGAGGCACATTAACAACATGGGAAGACATGAGGAAGCACTTCAGTAAAGAGATCCAAATGAACAAAACAGACCCAGCCATCATGAAGAGAACGGAACTAGCGAATGCAGTACTAGCACAAAATGAAGCAGATGAAAATACCCAAAGACGAGCATCAGAAGTACTGGTACTGCAAACACAGAAGATTCAGGAACTAGAAGCAAGGATCGAACAACAACAACTCGCAAACAGTGCAACCAACCAGGTCCCCGGACGGATCCCAGCTTCAAACACCACAGGGCCATCCAGATTCAGCAGCAACTAGCATGTTTTTATCAAACAACCACAAGCACCTAGGAGAAGCACTACACCACGAAGAAATTAATGTAGGAGTAGCCAACACCAATACGATGAACTCGGTAACAACACGACAGCTACAACTAGCACCAGAACTGCCAATGGAAGCACAGAAAGCACACGGATTCAAGGAAATGGAAAGATCATTAATATCTGTACCAGTACTATGTGATGCAGACTGTACAGTAGTATTCAAAAAGAAAAATGTACAGGTAATCAAAGCAAACAAAATCATCATTGAAGGACCAAGAGATGCCGAAACAAACCTATGGTTGATGCCACTAGAAAGTACTCACAATAACACGATGACACCAATCAAAAGACCATTTGTGATCCAACTCAAGCACACTGCGAACAGTGCATACCAACAAAAATCAGCGTCACAGCTACAAGCATGGCACCATGCAACGTTAGGAGCACCAGTTGTCACAACACTAATCAAAGCAATTGACAAAAATTGGTTAACATCATTTCCAGGATTGACATCCAATGGCATCAGAAAACACCTACCAAAATCAATCCAAACAACAATGGGTCATCTACACAAAGTAAGAAAGAACCTCCGTCCAACAGACAAAGTAACAGCAGAGGAAATAATGGAAGATGAAGAAGATGATCCAGACTATCTACCACCACGAGTAATAAAGAACCGAGAGCACATAGTACAGGTAACAGCCATCAACTTTGAAGATTTGAAAGGAATGACATCAAGCGACCAAACAGGTGCATTCCCACACACGTCATCACGAGGAAACCGATATGTCATGCTAATGGAAGACAGTGATGCAGGACCAATACTAGCAGTGGCAATCAAATCACGAGCAAAAGAACACCTATTAGCAGGGTTCATCGAAATGCATGATACGCTGAAGAAAGCAGGCATCAACCCAGTACTACATCGGATAGACAATGAATTTTCAAAAGAACTCATTGAAGAGATAGAATCAAGAGGTCTGAAGTACCAAATAGCACCAAGAGGCAACCATCGAACTATACCAGCTGAACGGGGAATACAAACATTCAAAAATCATTTTATATCAACGTTATACGGGTGTGATCCAACATTTCCAAAGAGCCAATGGGATAGGTTAATACAGGTAGCAGTACTAACACTCAACATGTTACGACCATCACGAATCAACCCAGCCAAGTCAGCCTACAATGAGTTATGGGGAAATTTTGACTTCAACAAAACACCACTAGCGCCGCCTGGATGCCTCATTGTAGCACATGAGCGACCACAGGACAGAAAAACATGGGCGGATCATGGTGTAAAAGGGTACTTCATTGGACCAGCCAAACATCATTACCGTAATTATAGAGTATACATCCCAGCAACAAGAGGAGAAAGAACAACAGATACAATTGAATTCTTCCCTGAACACGTTCAAATGCCAAAGACATCGTCAGAAGATAGACTAGCAAGTGCAACAGAGGATTTAATAGCAATACTTCAAAAACCACATCCACCTACCCCATTTTTGGACCAAGGAACCAAGACCAACGACGCCATTGACAAGCTACGAGAAATATTCACTCCACGACAACAGGACAGTGAAGCTACAAGGGTGCCGGCATGGGCAGCTACAAGGGTGGTGGGTAATCCAGAGGAAAACCAACACCAATTCTTCAATATGAACCAAGGTACGAACCAAGTGGGTGATCCAGGGGAAAACCAACAACAATTCTTCAGTACGAACCAAGGTACGAACCGAGTAGCTACAAGGGTGACATTACCAACAATTACTGAAGATGAAATAGGAACCAAAATCATGAAGAACTACAACAACACCATTCAACGGGGAGAAGTAACAGAGTACAATGAAAATGAACGTTTATACTACATCCAATATGAAAGTGGGGACAACGAACAAGTAAGCAGTACCACACTCAACCGGTACAGGTGTATTGATACAGATAAAGACCTAACACGAAGAATGA
This sequence comes from Fragilariopsis cylindrus CCMP1102, assembly GCA_900095095.1. Classification (NCBI taxonomy): domain Eukaryota; phylum Bacillariophyta; class Bacillariophyceae; order Bacillariales; family Bacillariaceae; genus Fragilariopsis; species Fragilariopsis cylindrus. The sequence continues at coordinate 8,028 of FMBT01000467.1, read as the reverse complement.
CAAGATTATCAACAAGACTACAAAGGGCCAACATCGTACGACAAAACAGGAACAATCCATCAGCAGCAGGAGGAAAACTACCAGGACACTTTGCAATGACAGTATACGATGAAGCAACAGGCAAAATGATAGACTACAAACAACTAGTCAACCACCCAAACAAACAAACACGGGAATCATGGCAAAAATCAGCGGCAAACGAATTTGGCAAACTTTTAAAAGGAGTAGGAAAGAATGAAGATGGCACCCAACGAGTCAAAGGATCAGACACATTCCACTTCATAAAAAGAAAACAAGTACCAATAGGAAAGAAAGTAACGTATGCCCGATTCTGCTGTGATGTAAGACTACAAAAAGATGATATCAATCGAACAAGACTAACAGTAGGAGGAGACCGACTACAGTATGATGGCAAAACAAGCACAGAAACAGCTGGACTGGAAACAATCAAGATACACCTCAACAGTACCATATCAACCAAGAATGCGCAGTATGCAGCAGCAGATATAGGAAACTTCTACACAAATTCAAAACTCAAATCATCTGAATACATGAGAATTCACCTAAGCCTTATTCCAACAGAAATCATAGAAGAATACAATGTAATGCAATATGTGGAAGCAGACGGATACGCCTATGTAGAAATCACAGGAGCCATGTATGGCTTAGCACAGAGTGGTCGGATTGCCAACGAAGACCTCCAAGAACACCTAGCACAGATGGATATTATCCAACCAAACGTACACCAGGATTATGGAAACATAAAACAAGACCAATCAGCTTCACACTAGTAGTGGACGACTTTGGAGTCAAATACACCAACAAAGATGACATTGATCACTTATTCGCAGCAATCAAAGAAAAATATCCACTAAAAATAGACTGGACTGGATCCAAGTATATTGGAATTGACCTAGAATGGAACTATGAAAAAAGAGAAGTAAAACTGTCCATGAAAGGGTATGTCAAGCGAGCACTACAGCAATTCCAACACCCAACTCCATCAAAACATCACTATGGACCAACAAAGTATGTAGCACCGGAATACGGAAAGAAAGTACAGTATACCACGGAAGATACAACACCAGAACTAACCCTATTACAGAAAAACCACATCCAGAAAGTATGTGGCAAATTCCTATATGATGGAAGATCAGTCGATAGCACACAGTTACACGCACTCAATGAACTAAGCATCAAGGCAACAACAGCAACAGAAGACACGCAGGCAGCACTAATACAATTCCTAAACTACTGTGCCAGCAACCCCGACGCAACCATCATTTACAGAGCCAGTGACATGATATTATCATGTGACAGTGATGCAGCGTACTGTGTAGCACCGAAATCAAGAAGTAGAGCCGGTGGATATCACTATCTAGGCAACAAAGGTGGAACTCAATTCAATGGACCAATATACGTACTAGCAAAAATAATCAAAGCAGTAATGGCATCAGCAGCAGAAGCAGAAGTAGGAGCACTATACATGAATGCACAGGAATTAGCACCAATGCGAACCACACTAGAAGAACTAGGCCACCCACAACCGCCAACACCACTACGAACAGATAACAGTACAGCGGATGGAATAATGAACAAAACAATCAAACAAAGACAAAGTAAAGCAATGGACAAAAGATTCTACTGGGTACAGGACAGGGTGGAACAAGGAGAATACAGAGTATTCTGGGCTCCGGGCAAAGTTAACCTCGCCGACTACTATACCAAATACCACTCACCAGCCACACACAGAAAACTAAGACCTATCTATACATATATCGAAGGAAAGAGCCCAACTAGCTTGCAAGGGTGTGTTGAAATCTTAACACGCACGACGGACAGACCGCAAATACCGTTACTATCGCGCACCGATTCAAACAGTCAAACAAGCCAGTCAACCACTAATTCAAACGACAAATGCCTATCTCTAATACAAGCAACACAGCGTCTCAAGGACAGCCTAACAGCCTAAGATAGAACTCATAAATCGTTAGAACAACCTTAACAACTAACATTAAACTCTTGTCTAAACTAGAATCTCAACAGTTTCACGCCACAAAGCACGGAGATTAAGTAGTGAACTCAAGTGAACAGTTTCAATTTTAGTGAAATTTTCAAATTCTTTCCCTTTAAAACCATACTGTTGCATGTTAATTTTAACCCGGGGGAGCTACTGGTTAGATTAGCATTAGCTGGAGGAAGTAGGTAGATAGTATTAGGTAGGTAACAAAAACCTAATTACTTGCACACAATTCTAATTGTGTACAAAACCCTAAGTGAATGAGCCAATTATAATTTACTATGTGTTCTTAGTTTACTGGTTAGATTAGTAGCTTCTTCTGTTATTATAGTACAATAGTTGTTATTTTCTGATTTATATCTCTCTCTCTCTCTCTTACTCTTTTCTCATTCTTCTTCACACGAATGTGTTGAAAGTCAACTCCTCCTGCTGTGTAGTGTATTATTTATATAAACCATTATATACGTCTCCTCATGTCCCTATCTAAATACATAAAATATATCAAAAATCTCCAGCGCACCAATTTTTTAATGGTTCCCTTTTCTGGTAGCACCTACAGGGAGAGAGAATGTTTCCTTCTTTAGTCATTAGTTATATCTAGGCTTTGGTGCACATAATCAATGTAGTAGTAGTAGTACCTACTAAAAAGTAAATGTTACTGATGTTGTCAGTCAGGAATTACTACAAGTTGTAATTTCCTTTGTGCATACATGATATGAAATACAAAACATTCTGCAAGGACAGGTATTTTCCATGTTAGGATGTGTTATGTTTCAAACAATTCACTTTCTGTACATAATATACTGCAGTAAATTGTTACATGGAACAAAGAGGAGAGGTTCTAGCAATGATGAGCCACAAACAAGAGAATGCGGGCAGTATGTAATAGTAGTATAATGTAGCATATATGGTGTATGTCAGGGTTAATAATTTATACCGGTGCGTCACTGCACGATTTCGATTTTCACGATGATGTACCCTAATAAGGAAATTTTACCACAATTAATTTTGGCGCATTTTTTACCATTTTGGACCACATACAACATACAAAAAAAAATAGAGGAAAAAAATTCAAAACACTTTTCTAGACCATATTTCTATGCTGATTCTGAAAATATCATCCATTCATAGCTAACTTGAGTTGATCTGCTCCTTGAAAATTGCATGGATTATGCAGTTGTTTTTTACAGTGAATTTAATTTTTGAGTCCCATGAAATGATGTACAGTAAGTTAACTATTAATAGCAGGTTTGAAAGTAAGTAAAATATAAAAAATACAAGCTATATAAACACAAGATACGAAACTGTATCAAACCATCTGTCAATATGAACCTGTATTGAAGAAAACAAGAACAAGAACAGGAAGCGGAAATGCATCCACCAGGAAAGAAATCAATGACAGTAGCATCCAAAAACAATTATGGAATAGCCCAACTTGACAAAGTGACAGAGGAGCATATCATTAACCAGCTTCAGAAAAAGCAGTACTATGATACATCATACAAAATCCATGAAAATTGAGGAATCTAAATGATAAAGTACATCTTTGAAGAGTCTGGCTTCCTGGATCTTGAAGGACCAAGACCAAATAATAGGATATTCTCCTGGAAACACTTTCACCATCTAGTGGCATCAATTGATTGAACCTGAAGACTATGATAATAAATCATAGGAATTGAAGAAGGAATGAAAACAGCCTATGACCCATACAAAGTGCCTCAAGTATACTACAACAAAGACTTGTACAAGCAATCTGAATCATGCTAATAATACAACTGAATGTCACATGCAATGACAAAGCAATGCCTCAAATGACACTACAACAGTTCCAGAAACATTTGGACCTCAATGATGCAATTGCCATATGGAAAGGAAGAAAAACAACCACAAAACATGGGCAAACTCCACAGCACATTCCAACAAAGAAATAAAGGAAAGGCACATTCAAAGAAATTGGATTAGCTAATGCTGCAACACAAGAACTGGTGGTAGAAAGCAACCATGAAAACAAGCAATTATTAACTGCAAACTCCATAGAACAACACACTGTTGTCATTGGAAGTTTAATGGCTCTAAAAGATGCCACTGTTGAAATCTTAACTCGCACGACAGAAACACGAACGACGGACAGACCACGCACGACGGACAGACCACAAATACCGTTACAGCGCACCGATTCAAACAATAACACAAGCCAGTCAAACAGCAATACAAACGACAAATGCCTATCGCCACTAACACAAGCAACACAAGCATTACAGCAGCGTCTCAAGGACAGCCTAAGATAGATAGCACCCATAAATCGTTTAGAACAACCTTAACAACTAATATTAAACTCTTATCTAAACTAGAATCTCAACAGTTCTAAACAATATTGTCGCAGGACACGAAGCTAGACCTAACCTACGAAATAGTCAGTAACCAACGACGTTTCGCAATGACGAAAGTCCTAATCAAATATGACTACTCAGGCATTGACCGAGTAGTTGGAATACCAACAACAGGACAGTTAATTACGTTCCAAAAACAGATGGCAAAGGTTCAAACCAGCGAAACGCAGATACCCAGATTCAACTAACTACTGCCCATCGTGTGGGTATGATATCAAACCAACACACACCCCAGGTACTTGTACCAACCGAAAGGCCTGCCACAATGAAGCAGCAACACTCGCTAACAAGATGGGAGGTGTCACTACCAACTGCCACTTTGTCACTTGACGAGATGGGGAGGTGACGAGTAAGATAAGTCAAAATAAAATAAATAATACTGATTTAAACAATTACACATCATCTTCGAGTACCAATAAGCACATATCATATGCAGCAGCAGTTACAAGCAATAGCCGTTTGTCAACCCTCACAAACAAATTCAAAGCACTACTAACTAGCCGAACCACACCACAGGGCCATCCAGATTCAGCAGCAACTAGCATGTTTCTATCAAACAAACACAAGCACCTAGGAGAAGCACTACAACACGAAGAAATAAATGTAGGAGTAGCCAACACCAACACGATGAACTCAGTAACAACCAGACAGCTACAACTAGCACCAGAACTGCCAATGGAAGCACAGAAAGCACACGGATTCAAAGAAATGGAGAGATCATTAATATCCGTACCAGTACTATGTGATGCCGACTGCACAGTAGTATTCAAGAAGAAGAACGTACAAGTGATCAGAGAAAACAAAATAATAATTGAAGGACCAAGAGACGCTGAAACAAACTTATGGTTGATGCCACTAGAAAGCAATAACAACAACACGGTGAAACCGATCAAGAGACCATTTGTAATCCAATTAAAGCACACAGCCAACAGTGCCTACCAACAAAAATCAGCCTACAACGAGTTATGGGGAAATTTTGACTTCAACAAGACACCACTAGCACCCCCTGGATGCCTCATCGTAGCACACGAGAGACCACAAGACAGAAAAACATGGGCGGATCATGGAGTAAAAGGTTACTTCATTGGACCAGCCAAACATCATTATCGGAATTATAGAGTATACATACCAGCAACAAGAGGAGAAAGAACAACAGATACAATTGAATTCTTCCCTGAACATGTACAAATGCCAAAGACATCATCAGAAGATAGACTAGCAAGTGTAACAGAAGATTTAGTAGCAATACTCCAAAAACCACATCCACCCACGCCATTCCTTGATCAAGGAACAACAACTAATGACGCCATCGACAAGTTAAGGGAAATCTTCACTCCTAGACAACAGAATAATGAATCTACAAGGGTGCCGGCATGGGCAGCTACAAGGGTGGTAGGTGATCCGAGGGAAAACCAACAACAATTCTTCGTGAACCAAGATCCGAACCGAGTAGGTGAACCAGTGGAAAACCAACAACAATACTTTCCGAACCAAGGTACGAACCGAGTAGCTACAAGGGTGGCATTACCAACAATTACCGAAGATGAGATAGGAACCAAGATCATGAAGAGCTACAACAACACCATCCAACGAGGAGAAGTCACCCACTACAATGAAAATGAAAGATTATATTTCATTGAGTATGAAAGTGGAGATAACGAACAAGTTAGCAGTAGAACACTCAACCAGTTTCGATGCATTGATACAGACAAAGATCTAACAAAGCGAATGACCAGACTATCAACAAGACTACAAAGGGCCAACATCGTACGACAAAACAGGAACAATCCATCAGCAGCAGGAGGAAAACTACCAGGACACTTTGCAATGACAGTATACGATGAAGCAACAGGCAAAATGATAGACTACAAACAACTAGTCAACCACCCAAACAAACAAACACGGGAATCATGGCAAAAATCAGCAGCAAACGAATTTGGCAAACTTTTAAAAGGAGTAGGAAAGAATGAAGATGGCACCCAACGAGTCAAAGGATCAGACACATTCCACTTCATAAAAAGAAAACAAGTACCAATAGGAAAGAAAGTAACGTATGCCCGATTCTGCTGTGATGTAAGACTACAAAAAGATGATATCAATCGAACAAGACTAACAGTAGGAGGAGACCGACTACAGTATGATGGCAAAACAAGCACAGAAACAGCTGGACTGGAAACAATCAAGATACACCTCAACAGTACCATATCAACCAAGAATGCGCAGTATGCAGCAGCTGATATAGGAAACTTCTACACAAATTCAAAACTCAAATCATCTGAATACATGAGAATTCACCTAAGTTATTCCAACAGAAATCATAGAAGAATACAATGTAATGCAATATGTGGAAGCAGACGGATACGCCTATGTAGAAATCACAGGAGCAATGTATGGATTAGCACAGAGTGGCCGTATCGCTAATGAAGACCTCCAAGAACACCTGCCACAGTATGGATATCATCCAACCAAACGAACACCAGGATTATGGAAACATAAAACAAGACCAATCAGCTTCACACTAGTAGTAGACGACTTTGGAGTCAAATACACCAACAAAGATGACATTGATCACTATTCACGGCAATCAAAGAAAAATACCACTCAAAATAGATTGGACAGGGTCCAAATATATGGAATTGACCTAGAATGGAACTATGAAAAAAGAGAAGTAAAACTATCTATGAAAGGGTACGTCAAGCGAGCACTACAGCAATTCCAACACCCAACCCATCAAAACATCACTATGGACCAACAAAGTATGTAGCACCGGAATACGGAAAGAAAGTACAGTATACCACGAAGATACAACACCAGAACTAACCCTATTACAGAAAAACCACATCCAGAAAGTATGTGGCAAATTCCTATATGATGGAAGATCAGTCGATAGCACACAGTTACACGCACTCAATGAACTAAGCATCAAGGCAACAACAGCCACAGAAGACACGCAGGCAGCACTAATACAATTCCTAAACTACTGCGCCAGTAACCCAGATGCAACCATCATTTACAGAGCCAGCGACATGATATTATCATGTGACAGTGATGCAGCGTACTGTGTGCACCAAAATCAAGAAGCCGAGCAGGTGGCTACCACTATCTAGGCAACAAACATGGAACCCAATTCAATGGACCAATATACGTACTAGCAAAAATAATCAAAGCAGTAATGGCATCAGCAGCAGAGGCAGAAGTCGGAGCATTGTACATGAATGCACAAGAACTAGCACCAATGAGAACAACACTCGAAGAACTCGGCCATCCACAACCACCAACACCACTCCGAACAGATAACAGTACAGCGGATGGAATAATGAACAAAAACAATCAAACAAAGACAAAGTAAAGCAATGGACAAAAGATTCTACTGGGTACAGGACAGAGTGGAACAAGGAGAATACAGAGTATTCTGGGCTCCAGGCAAAGTTAACCTCGCTGACTACTATACCAAATACCACTCACCAGCCACACACAGGAAACTAAGACCTATCTATACATATATCGAAGGAAAAGAGTCCAACTAGCTTGCAAGGGTGTGTTGAAATCTTAACTCGCACGACAGAAAACACGAACGACGGACAGACACGCACGACGACAGACCACAAATACCGTTAC
>FMBT01000163.1:0-18214 GCA_900095095.1 Fragilariopsis cylindrus CCMP1102 | reverse complement strand
AGTTCAATTTCTTCTACTATAGTTGCTGTTGTTGCTGCATCTTTATTTCTCGTCGTTGATGTCATTGTCCCGTCGTTTTCACCATCCCCTTGATGATCCTTTTCCTTATTATTGTTATCATCCCCTTGATCTCCCTCATCTCCCTCCTCTTGTAGTGCGGACACGGACCTTCCAGCGGAGTTAGCTTGGTAGATGATTGCGGCAATGGCGAAACAGAAGATGTAAAGTTTACATTACTAAAATGCTTTCTTGAAGTGAGCAATAATGATGGTATCAGAAGCTTTGTCCCATCACCAATTTCAATGACAACAAGATCAACAACTTTCTCTCGTGTGAAGTTGCAATCGTCATCGTCGTCGTCGTCGTCATCGGTTCATGTTGTGGTCCCCGACGACGACATTCTTTAGTCATATAAAAACAGACAGAAGGAATTAAAAAATAAATAAGCAGCAAATGCAATATGAAAAATAAAAGTTTCATAAAAGGAGCGGAGTACTCTCGATGCTGCCTCTCTTGGAAAGACGTAACATCGGCGGAAATATACGCTACTCTCATGTTAATAAATTTCATTCATAGTTTAGAGCAAAAAAAAGAACAAAAATCATAAAAAGAACAGAAAAATAAAGTTATCTTGATAAAATCTAAATTTGCTTCTCGTCTTGATTCTTTCAAACAGTATTGATGCTATTGCTGTAGAAAATTGTGAAGTAAATCGAGTCCAGTCTAAATTAGAATAGAGATATAAATGCTACTAATAAGGCAAAACGAGGTACCACCACCATAACATCGACTTATATTCGTTCATTACTGCATTAAGAAGGTCCCTTTAACATCGTATTGGTCTATATTCAAACACGTTATTGAATTGATTTTCGAATTGCAACAACAAAAAAATTACATAATAATAGTAATAATAATAATAACAGTAATAGAACGAAAAAGGATGATGACGGCGACGATGAGTTGCTTTGTTGGAATAGACGTACGCTATGGTCACGAGACTTCTTCGAATCACTTATCCATTGAAAGAATATATAAGATGGAGATCGGCGGAAATATACGCTACTCTCATGTTAATAAATTGCATTTATAATTTAGAGCCAAAAAAAAAGAACAAGAACCATAAAAAGAACAGAATGCTATTGCCTTAGAAAAATTACAGATCTAGTCTAGAATAGAATAGAGATAAAATCTAATATTCCTAGTATCCTTGACCGCCATGATAAGTGTATCCAGGATAACCAAAACTTGCGCCGGCATAATCAGACATTGAGGATTGTGGCTGCTGCTGCTGCAATTGTCGTCGTTGCTGAACCAAGCGCTTCCGAAAGAGTAGATTCCGTATAAGTTTATATGCTAACCAACCACCACCGAAGACTAAAGCGTACCGCAGTGCTTTGAGACGTTTTCGTTTTCGTTCTTCTTCTGCTGTTTCATTTTCACGTTGGATACAGTCCAAGGCCCTCATTTCATTAAAGGTCACAACAGCATGGTCGATCATTTGATTCAAAGACTCCCACGCATGTTGCAATGCCTGCTGATTAGTTCCCACGACCTGTATAACTTGACTGATTGAAAAAATTAAATTCTGAACGCCATAGACGATTTGATAAATACCTGAAAAATATGGAATGCCCGTTGTATTTCCCATTCCCATGCCCATGCCCATGCCCATTCCCATACCCATATAGGGAGAAGGAGGCATCATACTGTAGGGCGAGATAGAAGGACCTATACCACCACCGTATGATAATCCGTTTGCGTCTAGGGATGATACCACGGGTGCTGTTGTTGCTGTTGCCGATGAAGGAATTTGTTCTAAAGTTGTAACATCACTATTTCCAGTATTGACGCTTTCCTCTTTGGCACGTTTTCGAGGAAGCCTTGTCCGTCCTTTTCTAATATTTGAATGATTCGTACGCCTAGATTTCATTGCCGGTAATGATCCTGTGGTTTCAGATGTTTTAATCCTTCTAGTAATCGGTTGTCGAGTAGTCGTATTGCGATCGGCGGTTGACACATCGTGAGAGCCTCCAGTTTGCTGTGGAGGCATGCTTGGAGGCATTTTGTATGGCTAGAAGGTTGGTAAATATAGGTATATTATAACTATTGGTTGGTTGGTTTTTAAACTTAATTAGCGATTTGCAATAGTAGTATACTTGAAATAATCCATCCCTTTCTCGTCTCAGTAATAATTGAAAAAATTAACCTATGGTATCAAGAATTGAACGAACAAACTTTTCGCTGTAAATTAGGCAGGCAGGACTGATCAAATTCACACGACTGAAATTGTCCGTGAATCGAATCATGATGCTGATGAAACAGAATTAAAATCTCTCCTCAGCCATACTGTATATACTGTAGCAGCTCCATTCTTGCGACCATTGAGCTACTGTACCAGTACCACAAGACCCCCAGTTCACAATGAAGATAGTGAGATCAAGTCCTGGTAAAATTGTAACAAAGCTGCGCTTATGCTGAATCTGCTCCCTGCAGTTTTCTATAATAATAGACTACCAACCACCAATCCAACAGTGATCAAAGGAAACACAACAAGAGATAAAATTTACTCTCTTTATTGTATCCTGGATGGATTTAACCTTTTGACCATTAATTAAACAAAGTATTTGTTTTCAACTGGCAGAGGGTGATAGCAAAACAATGGATTGATACATTGAACAATGAACCTAGTATGTCTACAGTACCAGCTGGGTGCTTGCTAGGTGGTCCATCGTCATTTCTTTATTACCACGTCTCACAAATAAATAATCTATAAAAAATTAAGTAATAATTAGATTCCCATGATTTAAGGTGGCGAGTTCGCTTATATTTAATTCTAACGAATTTTTAAACACATGCCCGATAACGTTAACGTTACTTTTAACGCGAAACTTACAACTTTGTACATCATTATTTCATTTTTAAATTTTCTTACGCCTTACACAATACTTTACCGCACAAAGTACACATTAACGAGATATCGGATCAATGCTGTTACAATCTACCAGATGAACTAAGCGCCCGCACATAAGAGTTGGAAAAAGTGGAAGGTGATTGAAAAAAGGTGTTCCTGATCTAAGACAGGATGAGAAATGAATGAATCAAGGTTTACAAATAGTTATGACGATCGTAGCACCGGTAATACGGGTCAAAAAAAAACCTACAGAGTGTCAGACAAAAACAATGCTTTTCCAGAACTACCTGAGAAGATCGTAAAGCGTGACAGTGGTAGACTCAAAAGTAGGATCGGAATGTTCGCTATGCTCTGCATGATACATACGATACGGAATTCCGTATTGGTCTCCCAGTACAACGAGGAAAATGTTCACAGAGTTAATATTTCGATGGACCATGCTCCGAGTACTCCAAGTACTCCAAAGTTAAGATCGAGAAGCAGCACCAACACCGATCAGAATATCCGAAAAGAAAGACACGGACGATACCTTCAACATATCCTTTTTGTCTCTTAGTAATACAACCACCGATGCAAGTGCAATGACTACCTATAGTATTGATTCAATATATCCTTCGTTTCCAACGAATGACTATATTCTCGGAGACGATTATTGTGAACGCAACGATAGGAAAAGTTACAACGCCAGCGACCAAATTCTTATATCTAGCATCCTGTCTGATCCACTAGCCTTCGAATTAGCGCTCGTATTAGCCGTGGAGTGTGGTGTGACACACATTCTTGGATTATCGGATCACATACCGAATGCGGAAGAATCTTTCCGTTATGAATTTTTGATGCAACGCATACCTAACTTAAAGGTGCATATTTCCGAAACTCCTATTGGAAAACGAACTATGGAAGACCTATTTGAAGATTTCTCTCCAACGTACATATTTTTCTTCCAATCCGATTCATTTCTCCTATCAACGGATGACAAGTTGAGTGCCTTTACAACTCATGCAATGATAGACGAGTTACAACAAATTGCAATACAATTGTAAAGATACGATCGGAACGACCTGCGAGTTTTCTCCATGTAACATCGAATGTACCATATACGAATACTAAATCAGCCGGAGTGTTTTCGAAACTAAGCCCAATACTACTAAACACGTATCGATTTCAATACCAGCTTCGTGCGAGACAGCTCAATCTTCCTGATATTTATGGCCCGTTCACAGGAGGTGCATCATGGCTACATTCTGATGAGTTTCTTCACCGAACTAGTATGGTCACCGATAAAGTTCAAGGGTACGATTCGACGTCGACGTCTATGGCACAACCCCTCATATCTATCTCAAAAGCAATCCAATCTATTTTGGTTTCAGGTAGCTTAGAGCATACACAGAAACAAAATTCGATCCCAATTTTGACTGCAGCGAAATCTCAAACGACATCATTACTTCAACTATCAAAAAAGTTGCTCCCAATAGTTCTGAGTTCTAACAAGAATGAGGGGGAAACAGTCGATGAGACGCTTCTTCCGATACTTTCTTGGAATTATAAGCAAACTAATCCATATGAAGATCCTTCTCCTGTCCATGATTCGTCAGTAGAAAATTCAAGGATAACGAGACTCGCCCTTATGAATACACGTCACCACATACTCGAGAAAAAGATGGATCCTAGTGTTTCGCTATTAGAACGCCGACAGCATCATTTGTTTCCGTGTATTTCGGCATGTGCAAGTTTTGTCCAATGTCATCAGCTTTCAGTTTGGAATTCCGTCCTAACTATCACAAAGGATATTACTAATGGCTGTAAATATCTGCTGTACACGACTAATTTCTCTCCAACGCTGGAGGGGCTCCCTCTTATGAAGGAAGCAGATAATAAGGCTGCTTGGCCGAGGGAATCCTTCTGTCAGTTGGCATTTGTGTCATCGAACAGTTCTATAGTAAACAATACTATCAATGAGGCAGTAAAGAGAGACGACCAGTCTTCTGATAAATCAATTAACGAATGGAACGGTCAAGTATCAAACAATGGTTGGAAATTGATATGGGTCGATGAGGACGAGAGATCTCTATCTGAGGCTGATTATATGATGCCAAAAATGATTCCTGAAAGTATTGTGAATGATGGCGTTCTGAAGGCTTTCTATTTAGAACCACAACATTTCGACGTCCTTCCTTCACTACAAATCATATGGTATTTAATGGGCCGACAGCTTGATGCTAAAGCCAAACCAAAAAGTTATTTACCAGGAGAAAGTGAAGGGAACGATATGATTCCAAGCAGGCACATTGATTTATTTGCACATAAATACAATGTTACTAGCTTCAACTCGGATCCAACAAAGGACGATTACATGTTCAACGCGGCAAAGTTCATCCTGGAACAAAAAGGCAAGAGTACACAAGGATACGATTCCTTCCAAAATAACACACGACAATTTGAAGTCTACGCTAAATCAATAACCTGGCAGAAGGCACATGAAGCAGGATCAGGGTTTCAACTCGTTGACACACCCTTGATGATTTATTCTGTTGATTCTGTTCGGAGCAAAAGACTTCGTTGTGAATGGTACGAAGAGCATCTGTTTTGGAGCAACAAAAATAACAATCGTAACTTGGAAGAAATAAGTCTATCGTACGTCCTACACCGATGGCGACGACAAAGACGGTTACTTCCCTTATCAGACGAAGATACAAGATGGGGCGAAATGGTGATGATAGGAGAATCTGGAGAAGCTATTTCAGAGCACGATACATATGAAGAGGAGGATATATCACCCAGTACGAGTCAACACTTCGTGAAGTTGTACAATCCCCTAAGGCAAGAAAGCTTATTCGTCACAAATAAATGAATAGACTCCATAGATCAAGGTCATAAGTAATTATTAATAACTAATGTATACTTTTAGACTTCGTAGTGGGGGCGATTGTTTGCAGTAATTTGTTTGAGAATAAGAGGATTTCAAAGAGATCCAAAGGTTCACGAAATCAATCACGTAGCATTTATCATCACAAAAATGATACCAAATGCTTTGTAACACGAACAATTAATGCAGCTTAATGTTGCAAACATTATTGCAATGGACTGCTAGATGCCATTATAATTCTTTCGTCATCCATAAGTTACTGGAAACACACTATGTGTAAGTCGCTATCTAGTACCAATCAATACCATTAATTCCAGGCGCACAGCCAGAAAGAAAATAGCTTAAAGTATAAAAGAGAATCCCTTTTTCCAAATGATTTGCTTATTTTAGAATATAATGAATCATACTATTCCCTTTCAACTGCTATCCTTCGTACCAAGCTTCCACGACGTCTTCTCCCCGAAATTATATAGTTCTTGCAAACGCTGGTCCCAAATACCTTCTTTTTTCCATATCAAGGCCTTACAATATAATTCATATGCTGCTCGTGCATCCTCAACTGAGTCGTGTGTGTCTTGTTGCATGTCTCGTCCAAAAACAAAGTTGGAGAGAAAACGAAGAGAGACGTAACGCTTACCGCATTGGTGAAATATTTTCACAGTATCTACTATCTGCATATGTGATAAATTCATTCGACCGACAGACGAAGACGACGACGGGCAAGACGGGGTGAGTGAAATTGAAAAGTAGTATAGGTATTCAAATATTAGTAGGACAACTCTCGGTCACGACCTAACGAAAGACAAAGAAAACGAACCTGATTGGGCGGAACGATCAAATTCACTGTACTGAAGTCCTGTTTCAGTCCATGCCCTACAAAGATACAACCCTGATCCAATAAGTATCGCAACTGCAAGTAAGCATTCCGAGTCGAAATAATTCGATGACTAGAACGGGCTGGATCCAAATCTTCGTCTATAATTCCCGAAAATCGAGTCAAAAAGTCCACAACCTGTTCTCGAGGCAATACATGGTCATCCACAACAACGTTTTCAGTAGGACAATCGAAGATAGATATCCGACCAAGAGCATGACGCATGTCACGTAAGACTTGTTTCTGTCCTGACTCAGTCAATTCCGAATCTTCTTCTTGGACGCTGACAAATTCGGCGTCAAATGCTATTGGACGTCCTCGCCGAAATTGTTGCAAACACTCATTAGTAAGAATGTCACCAGTATTTGTAGATAGAGAAGAAGGGTTCATTACAGATACAGAAAGGGACTTCGAGATTTTATCCACTCCACTGTGTGAATCTTTCGTATCTCGTAGTGGAACCCCATTTTCATCAACGGCTTGAAAGACCACAAGAACCGGCTCCTTGAACGGTACATGAAAGGCTCTCGCATCTTCAACGACTGTCTTGGAAACCTTGTAGCTATTATAAAGTATCCAATCACAGTTGGTGGACGACGACGAATCATGGTGTGTCTCTTGCTCTTGTTCGATGGATGATAGCTGATGCTCGGCATCTTCTGCCCGCTTCACATAATCCTCTGTTGTAATACCGGACGATAGAAGAAGATTGTGTAACTCGCGTTCTTCTTCAGACTTTAGATTCGTATTAATGCCTGATATCTTTCTCGCCTCTTCAGCTTGGCTCTTTATAACCATTCGCTTGTAATCGAGAGGTACACGTGAGTGGAGAACGTGGTGACCTAATGTTTCGTCAGATTCGCCTTCATCTGAAGAGTCTGTCACAAATGAAAGGACTGATTCAAGGCGATATCGATACTTCTGTTTTGAAGAGGCGTTTGACACTAGTCTGGATACTTCAGGTGGAAGGGAAGATTTCCCCCGGAAAGTCGATGAAGTCTCTCCGTTACCATCTTCGGTTTTGTGCCATTCTGTTACTGCAACGTTACCATCTTCAAGTAACTCAACTTCTATTGTTTCAGCTAACCAGGGATCGCGCCCGTTAGTATCTGTCCTCCAGGCCCATAAGCCGTCTTGTTCTTTTCGACCAGCACAAGCACACGATATTGTCAGAATTTGAGGAAGAGATGTTGCAATTCTTCTCTGAACAATGGTTTCATAAGCACGAGATTTATTGTTCCAAGCTCTTAATCTAGTTTCTCGGCACAAGGAATGTTGAAGCAATTCTCCAAATCGAATGGGCTCCTTTTTTGCGCCCGGATGAAAATATCATAATTCAATCTAAAGTTAACGCGCGAGTCGAAGATTGTGTCGGTGGGCTTGCCTTCGATTCAATGAATTGATTACTACTCAAAAAGTCAAGACCATGAAGAGAGTCCATCAATTTTGGTTCTGATGATTTATTCTTTGACGAAGGTAATAATACAGATGAAGAGCCCAGCTCTCTATCTAGCTGATAGGCCAAGAAGCGATAAAACGACTCAGGTCTTCTCGGAAGGTCAACTGCCGCAGGAGAGTCATCCAAAACAGCCATTTTCTCAGCTTCTCCCATAGTAGATAAGAATGTTAAAAAGTTTGATGGTATCCACGCTCCAATCTTAGGCCGATGTCGCTTTTCTTTGGAATTTCGTAATTCCATCGTGGGATATAGTAGACCGAATCGTGACAGGCTTTCCATTTGATGGAAAACAAATCCAAGTTCGGGGGTTAGGGCCTTATCGTAAGCTTTAGTGCCGAGGGACTTATCGTTAAATTGAGCGGAAAGAACTGCATTCCGAATTTCTGGGATAAAGTAAAATAAGAGTAGGACCGGTGACACCCATGCGTTTGGCATAGTCGACCCGTAATCCCAACCAGGGAAAAGCCCCGTGTCGTTGTATTCGGAAGGATCGAAGGCTCTCGATGCTGTGAAAGCTGGTCTTATTTGTAGTTGATAACGGGCAGGAATACCATTATTCGACGTACTTGTACCATTGCTTCGTTGTCCGCGATGTTGCTGTTGCTGTTTCCCATTCCATCCATCTTCGTAGCACAAAGAAGAAAGTTTGACGTTATACAGCATCTTGTTTGGATTTGGTATTTCCTTAGTCTTTTTTCCTTTGTAATTTTTTGACACAGTATTGTGGTTTATAAGCAGATCTACATGAATTTTGGAAGTCGGAACAGTTAGCATATATTCCTTTTCACCAGTAGTTGCCTCCTTAAGTAAACTTTGATTAATCTTCCTATTTTTTCCAACAATATTGGGTCTCCACCGATCTGGGCTCCAAATGTCGATATGGCATCTTCGAAAGAATCTCCTATTGATGTAACCGTAGGGTATGTTTGTAATATGTATGTACTAAACAAACATCGCATCTCGTCGGTAGTTCCATTCCTCAACTCGGGATTTCCTTGTAATAGTGTAGGGTCCAACGATACAGCTGGTTCAACAGGATAAAACGGAGGCATACTCAGGTCCTCTTTTTCTCGCCTCCTTGAGGTAATGGGTTTTGTTTCGCCAGATTGTGTAGTCAATTGCTTAGTTTTGCTGTTGTCAATTTTTTTATCGTAGCCAGCCAGACCATATCTCATAACTCGTCCCATAGAAGTCCCCAAAGCCAATTCATCACCGCTCTCTTCCGGTTTACTCATAGCTGTAATCGATTCTCCTTCTTGCAAAGGTGGCAAGAAGAAGCTTATGGTGTCCTCATTTTGCGTCTCAAATGGAGTGATGATTTGCATCCCACCTCCCCGCTTGCCACTAGCAACAAGGAATCGATTTGACGGACAATCTTCTACATCTGGAACGAAGCATACGTGTCTCGGTGCTCCCTTCGCACCTGAAAAAGGGTGAGATATACCACCTCGTCCTAAATACCTTAGATCATAAATCTTTACTATCTGGTCTGGAAACGCATACAGCGCGCTGCAACCGTCATTACTTGTTGGTTTCGCTTTCGAACTGTAACCCGTGGTCGCTACAAGATTCCCATCTGGAGATACATCGATACTTGAGACTCCACCCAAATGCGATCGTATCGTTGCCAATTCTCGTAAGGATCCATCTAATAATCGAATATTCCCATCAGTGCATCCCGCAACAATAGATCCTCTTTCGTGACTGGTCGTCATACAAGTTACCCCCACTTGGTTATCATTATTGCTTGCGTCCTTAAAACAACGCGAGTAGACAGTACGTAGTCCCTGCCAAAGATCGAGACAATGAATAGACGGATGAATAGTCGAATCGGTACCGCTTGACTTCTTCATAGACAGCCCTCCAACCGTTATGTGGGTTGCAGCAGCATTTCCACTATTCGATACCCCCGATGAACAGTTCGGATGAATCGTCCCACTGATCATCCCAGACATGTCAGGGTGGTCATGCACCTGAAAGCCTCCATGCGAATGTATCCGCACTGCCGAAGGTGAAACTGAAGCAACAAAGCCACTATCTAACGGCAAAAGTTCCGTGATTCCCATGTGACCCCTTTGCCTTTGTTGATGTTGTCCCGGACGAGTATTATAATTATACGCATTCATGTTTTCTGCTACTTCTCCTCCACCATATGGGGGTTGGTACGCGTGATTTGGCGGGTAAAAATTATTCCCTCTTCGTCCATCACCTGAACTTCCCGCGACCAACCATTTCCCAACTCCACGTTGGATTGCATCCACTTTGGAAATCCCATATATAGATTCGTACACCGATTGTAAGGTGGAGACAGATGCTTCCGGATGACCAGCCACGGAACTGTACAAAAATAATTCTTTCGAAGGAGTCCTCGAATATGCAAGAAGCAAACTAGCTCGGTGGTAATGGTTTGACTTGGTATATCTGGTACTGGGTGACATACTTTGTGTAGTAGATGCGACATACATGCAATTATACATAGGATCGAAGGCCAATGCACTGACAGCGTGACCGTACACTTCTGGAGTGAAATCGGAAACATAAAAATACTCTCCATCCTTTGCTGGTTCTTCCCATGCACCTGTTCCTACCAATGGCTGTCCGAATTCGTCATATTCCTGCTGCTGCTGCTGCTGTTGATATGTATATTGTTGCTGTTGTTGAGAATAATCGTAGTAGTAAGATTGCTGTTCTGACATATCTCCGTTTTCTCCTTGTGCCTCATAAACGTATGACGATTCGTCGACAACAGTGGTCGGTTGACCCGAAGGATAGCCATAGTTCGGATTTTCGTTGCTGTAATTCATATCCAGAGAATATCCAAAGAATTATCTACCAACCCAACCGAAAAGTCTCGCCAGCCCCCGTACGTGCAACCACTACTGCTTGTATACGAATCTAAAATCCCCTTCGTCCATGTTCTTTGGTCGAGTTTTTGAGTGCCCAAAATCAAATGAAACTAACTTCAATCTGCGAAATAATTTGCGTTTCGGGTTGTTATTTTTTTTCTTGGAATGCATTTATTTTAATTACTGTACTGCATGACACGACATGCGTATCGGGATGTCGTTTATTCTATCATTTTACGTAGTCCTGCAAGTATATTGAACGTGCAAGATGTATGAGGCGCAGACTCAAATCTGGTTAATTCCAGGCGCACAGCCAGAAAGAAAATAGCTTAAAGTATAAAAGAGAAGTTTATTCTAAAAATAGAAACCTTAAAAATTATTCAAATAGAAATTAAATACAATAAGCCGAAACGTCATAAAAATGACAATTTCCGGTTAAAATCAAATTATAGTTGAGTTTATATTGACTTTCTACTGTTCCTGTAGTAGAGTGTCATCCTACTGTAAACTGTAATAATGATAGCCGGGACTGGATGATTATATTTTACAAGACTGAATATTTGTACAGTGTACTAGACACAATCATATTATTACAGTACTGTATTACAAATACTACCTACCACTACCAGTCAACAGATTGACTTCAATAGAAACGTTCCATTTTAAAACATTATTGTAGATCAATTGTCATGGATGGGATGGAGAAGTATACTGTCAAATTAAAATAGGAGAACCAATTATTCATTCATCATTATTCCAAACTCTTTTAAAATATATATCCACTATAGAGCTGATCTGATACTAACAGGGGAATCAAGTCAGTTCTAACCCTTCTAGTGTTTAGAGCTATCATAGAATTTTGTTCAATTGCATATAGGAAATAAAAATAAATGTAATGGCTAGATACAATAAACTGAACTCCACCTTTATCCGTTAATTCTTGACGCGCCATTCCTTGTCGTACTTGATTCGATTCGATTCGCTTCATATATATATATATATATATATATGTATATGTGTATCGAAATTCGTCTGAGAAATGATTTATTTCATGCAATTTGCTAATGTTTTGTCCTGTTTGTTTTGTTTTTTTGTCCTGTCTTGTCTTGTCTTGTTTTGTTCTGTTCTGTTCATTTCATTACCCTAATCTTCTTGCTGCTGGACACGAGTGACAGAGTGTGTGTTAGAATCAATGGTCACAATATCTCCAGTTCTAAACTTGTAAGTTGAATCTTGAGTTCCAACAATTGCCGGAATTCCAAATTCGCGGGCGACAATTGCCGCATGAGAGAGCATCCCTCCGTAGTTCGTAACAATCCCTGAACACAACGCTAGAACAAAATTAAACGAGGCAGATGCTGAGTAGGTTACTACGATGTCACCCTTTTGAACCAACTGTAGATCTGAATCCTGTAGAACAACAGTCACCTTCCCCGTAACCTTGCCCGTCGAAGCTGAGATCCCAACGCTACAATCTGGATTTTCTGAGACATCCTCTTCACTACCACTTGTTTCGTCAAACAACCCTTTGATGAGGCCTGTGTATAGATTTGCCATCGTTCGGGCAATGTTTGGGGGCAAAGGGACGTCTGGAGGCGGCGGGGAGGAACACCGAGGGATTGGGCACTTTTGATGGATCAGCGTTCTTAATATACAGGAAACGAGACTGTAATTTGTTCGCAGTTGGAACATCGACAGGGCCTGAATACTCAACTGTTAAGCCTCGAAATCCCCTGTCAATAAAGATATAGCTTCGTTCTTTGTAGCACATGTCAAGTGATCTGGCGCGTTGATGATTCCCTTATGTGTTAGTCGGCGGCCTGCCTCTAGAATTCCCCTACGGCATAATGCAACTCCGGTCAGATCGGTACATAGACCTCGTTCATCTCTCATTCGGAAGAAACGACGACCAACTTCCAGGATTTCATCGAATTCTTCTCGCTTTTCTTCTGGCACAGACTCGCGCCATTCAGATGTAAGAGACACGACACGCTCTTTATTCTTTCCATTAAATCATCGTCTTCTTCAACACCTTGTTGAAGAGTTTTAATGAAAAAGTACGGAGTTTCTATCATAGCTGGGACGCATAAATCATACCCCCCGGTCAATCTCCAACCATATTCGAATGATACCTTCCGCAGAAGCTCACCGAGCTCACCAGGCAAATGTAATAGACAATCCAATGCAAACTTTGCCATATTCTCGTCACACTTGAGCAATTCCAAAGCCTTTTCATTTTGTTTGAGCAAATTGTACATTTTTCCTAATTCAGGATCATTCTTATTGAGCATTCCTCTGGATTCAGGAGAAGCTCCCTCAAGAAGTTGTAATGTCTCCATTGTACCGTTCCCTGTCAACTTTGCCATTCGATTCATAAAGTCACCAACGACAACCATGCAAGGCATAGTATATACGTGATGAAGTTTCCAAAATTCAACAGCACAATCGTAGCATTTAACAACGTACCTCACCAGTGAAGGATGGGATAAAACCGACGGATCGATGATACGAAGTTCTTGACGTAATCTCTCACAGTCTGGACGAAAGAAATCGACGAATTCTTGGTAATCTTCTTCGTATAGTTTTTTCTCCCAATATGCCTTTGCCGCTCGTTCTAATTTTTCAATATCTGAAGGAGGGAAGTGTTCTGGCTGTGAGAAAGAGTAGCCATGGATTGTTCGCTGTTTAATTGATTTTAGTAGAGAACCAACTCGACGAGAGTTATGTGACATAAGGTCCATGGAATAATTTTCCATCCACTTTGTAAGTGGTCTAGGGTGATGCGTTGGATCGAACGTCCAAAAACCATCTCCTGGAGGAACGAAGGAGAGCGACGAAGAGCTATTTGCAGTCGTGATTGGACGAGACTGTAAGACGTATAATCTTCCATTGTTGTCTACGGCCCATTCAATATCTTGTGCCGCATTGTAATATTCTTCAATAGATCTTGCCAAGTTGGTAAGTTTCGTCAACATTTGATCCGTGAGAACTGGTCCTTCGTGAGGGTCGTCAAGGGTGATCATTTCAACACCATCCTCGTTGCTAGCTCTAACAAACTTTTTCGTCTGAATTGAAATATCGGAATAACAAACATTTGTTGAATATTTATCTACAACGAATCTATCTGGTGTTATAGCTCCGGCTGAGATGGTAATTTAATAATAGAGATAACAGAGAAGTACGAAACAATACAGTGAGTTGAAAAGCAATAGACTGGTAATTGAATTGAAGACAAGAACGATAAACCAAATGAGATCGTTAGAAAATTAATATACATACACACTAACCCCTCTCCTTGACCTAATACCGCTTCGATCATAGCTTCATTATTGTCTCCCCAAATGTTTCTGCTGAAACATACTCCAGAAGATTGAGCTTCTACCATTTTCATGATTAATACTCCCATGGTGGGTGTCGACATTTTCCCAGGGACGTAACCTTCGAAATGAGTGGCATAGTCCAAAATATGGTCCTTGAACATTGATACCCAACACCCCTTGATGGAATCTACGATCTCATCCAGGTCATCTTGTACAAAACTGTGTGCGTGATGATATAACGAATAAAAAAGATCAGAATTGAGCAAAAAATAGATATAAATATCTTAACTTTGGTCAGTCATCGAGGTGGGTCTTATTCAATACATAAATGGATGTGCGACGTCGAGACGAGGTGATGATTGATTCAAAATAGAATCGGAAAGCGAAGAACAAAGGAACATTATGTTATAAATTTTGATAGAGATAAACTTACATGTATCGTATTGACCCGCGAATGATTGCGAATCTAGATCTTCAGCAGAAGAAGACGAACGAATAGCTACGAAGGATCCAGTAGCTAAACTCTCCAGGAATAATTTGAGATTATTCACAACTTCAGGATTGAGTTCAGTTTTCATGATTTTCTCACGAATTGTTGCTAACTTGGCCTTTGCAGCGCCACGAGCATTTCCATCATTAAGATTGGCTGTATAGACATCACTGATTAAACTTGCTACATTTGCTTCGTCAATATGTAACGAATATACATACGTTGGAATTACAAAAGCTGTTGGAATGGGGAACCCATGACGCGCTAGCTTCCAACAATTTAAGGCTTTTCCACCCATCAAAGCTAATGTTGCACCTTCAAAGGATGTAAGTGGACAACCAAGGGATGGATCAAAAATCTCTCTATCAAGTGCGAGTTGAGCAGCAATCAAGTCACGTCTAGCAGTGGTATTTAAAATACTACCACGCATTGAGCTTCGTTTTGAGCTCTCGGTAGCGGACCCTCTTTTCATGAGTGGAAGACGAGTAGTCATAATGACACTATATTTGAATATATGATATATTCTTGATTCGATTCGACTCGATTCTTTCTATTTTATTTATCTGATTTAATCTTGTTTTGTTTTGCTTTGCTTTGGTTTTTTGTGAGAAATGTTCTGTAAAAATGATATTTTGTGTTGGACCTGTTTTTATATCTTTCGCTTGATGCTTTAGTCACTTTTACCTTGAACGGTATCACTTGTCTACTATCAGTAAATAGTAGTACCGTAATACAGCACGTGACAAAAGAAGATACAACAATGAGAGAGTTCTTCACTTCGCGCGAGCATCCACGAGCCAGACGGAATTCCACAAAACCTGAGCCACTCCACTATGATTTGAAGTGTGGCGTAGATATTCCATAGCTGGAAAGCTGTTAAGATTTCAAGTCACATATAATATGTGCATTTATCTAGGGGTGTAGAACAATAATTAATTATTCAATAGCAATATTTATAATATGCAATATGTATACACCTGTGCTGGTGGGCAAGCTTGCATGCCATTGTCATCACAACAGTTGGAGATTACATAAAATACTTGGTAACTATTATCATATCACCCAGGCAGTCTCTGGCCCTGGTGGTCTGCTTTAGTTCTAGTATGTGTTAAACCAGTGATGATGTGGTTCAATCCTAGGTAAGATTTTCCTTGACATTTTCAATTGCGAGTGATACCTGCACTAGAATAAAAGTAGAAAGAAATCATTCACATCAACATGACAATGGGAATTCATTCAACTGTACCTACATTGATATTGATCTGATTTAAGAAAGAAAGTATGTTAGTGGTCATCTTAAAAATAGCAGCAAGCAAGCAGTGAACAACTACTACTGTATATAATATTATATCATTGACATAACACAATTCTTCCTTGGTTGCTTTATAGATAGCGTTCAACTAACTGTATTTTTTTGATTGCCTGGAGGCAATTGTGACAGATTGTACATTAAAAGTCCATGGAGATATACTGCTTTTGTCCGATTTGACCTGCATAAGATATATATATCTTTGTAAAGCTAGCTGACGACTATGCTAGTAGTACTAGTAGTACAGTAGCAGACAAACTTTTCCGTGCTGAATAAAACACCCGCTTTTAACAATAGCACTACCCCCGAATCAATCAAC
Source organism: Fragilariopsis cylindrus CCMP1102 (assembly GCA_900095095.1). Taxonomy (NCBI): domain Eukaryota; phylum Bacillariophyta; class Bacillariophyceae; order Bacillariales; family Bacillariaceae; genus Fragilariopsis; species Fragilariopsis cylindrus. Next base: position 1,817 of record FMBT01000163.1, on the reverse strand, counting down.
CCCTTAATTGGAATGAATCGTGAATAAACTCATCCGATTTGATTGATTATTCATTCGTTACGCGTTTCACACGAATATAATTATATTTTTAATTTTCCTTTATTGTCTATTATTAAATGTTGTTGTAACTTATTTTGTACTTCAGATAGCAAACTTAAAACTAGTGAACTTCAGACTTTTGCTTTGCTATTCAACGTTAGACTTGTACTGCTATTGCACTCAAATTAAATGAAATTAAGACCTTTCGACTGCTAACGTTAGCGTTCGAGCGTTGCTTTGACAATTATGGATAGAAAAAGATTGCGACCGTCGTTCCTGATTTGTTTATCATTCTGGCTTTGTTTATTGACTTCGACGTGCATTCTTAATAATTGCCAGGCAGCAGAAGCAGATAAAAAAGGTGGAGACGGATATCGATATCGAAATGAACACGGTTATCACGAAAACGAAAACTTTGGCCATGCTTTCTTAACAGAGGAATCCGTCGTGCTTATAACGGGTGCCGCTGGATTTTTGGGAAGTGAATTAGCCTTGGCTTTACACCGTACCTATTCACCGAGACGTATTATTTGCGTGGATAGGATGATTCATCCTGAAAGTCAAGAAGAACTCGCCCTATTCGAATTTCAACGTCAAAGATCCTTCAACGTGATGCAAACCTTGGGTGATAAAGGCCGATTTTATCGTGTAGACTTTTCTCCCATGATCCCTGAATATTTCGATTTAGGCGAGGTACCTGTCCTTGATCATATTTTTCGAGAAAATCTGGACATCACCCACGTCGTTCATTTAGCTGATCCATTCCCTCATTCGGCCTTACAAGTAGTCCCTAGAGAAAAGGAAGTTCCTAAGGCTGGTATGATGGAGGCATTGATGGAACAACTCGCCAAGCATGAACGAGAAAGAAAATATAGTGAAAATGGTGATAGTGATTATATTCCTCCACACTTCGTGTACGCGAGCTCGTTTGAAGTGTATCCCCATCACAATAGCAATAACAATAACAATAACAATAACGATCCGCATAGCAAGGAGGAGAGGGAGAATACCGGATCCTCATCGACGTCGTCTCATCTTTTGGAAGAAACACAAACGCTAAGCACTCCATCTTCACTGCGAGGGGCATCTAAGGTTATGGATGAGATGCTGGCAAAGCTATACTACGATACAAAAAATATTAGTAGTGTAGGTCTACGATTCTTTACTGTATATGGACCGTGGGGTGTCCCGGGAAGTCCTCTGTTTGAAATGGCGGAACGAGCCGTTACCGGTGATCTAGATGGCATCGACGAAGATACTAATCAAAAGGAGGATTGGATGCGAAATAGTCAGTATAACAACCATGACATATGGAAGGAATCGATTCATGATTTTGTTTATATCGATGACGCTGTTGATGCTATGATGGCGGCAATGCAATTCCGAACATCAGAATTACAACCTTCTTCTTCAACCGAGGGAGAAAATAATGCCCAGGGACGACGAAATCCACATCCAATTATATTCAACGTGGCGAGTGGACAAGGTCATTCCTTGGATGATGTTCTCAACATTATGCAAGAATTCTTTCCCCCAATAAGTAAGAAAAACGCGTCATCGTCGACTGAACGGAGGACAGAACGAATCGATGTAGGTTCTGTTGGTTCTACTAAACGAGCAGGGACTTTGTTAGGTTTCAAACCTCAAGTGAATCTGCGTGAGGGTATCATTAAAATGCTAGCTTGGCATTACGATCGAGCTTTTCCATATGGTGGTCGTGGTCATACGAAGGACGAAAGCGATAACGTTAAAGTTCACAACGAAAATGAAAAAAAGAG
>FMBT01000193.1:0-14343 GCA_900095095.1 Fragilariopsis cylindrus CCMP1102 | reverse complement strand
TAGATTACCAGTTGCTCGCAAAATATCCCCTTCGACGTATTCGTCATCACCGTCATCTCGCGCTGCAAGATACCGCCAGTCTTGCAAGCTAGCCGCTGACAACAACGAAACGACCTTGAATTTCATTCTACTTACGTAGACTAAACTCAGAGTTTCTATTAGAACATCCGATGGCCCTGTCAAGGTTCGATCCTCGTATCTTGTAAAGTTCAATTCTGCCTTATCAATTGTGAACTTCAAATTCCGAGTGAAGTAATTTGTAACGGCAGCCCCGGGTGCATCATTTGTATTAGTCTTCTTATAACGAGATTGTTCAGGACTACGGCGAAAGCTTACAACAACTGTAAACGGTGACACTCGAGCGAGAGCAATGTCATACAATGTATCAGCTGTGGGGGTAGTATACTGATTCTTCTCGTAAGCTTTAGGACGAGATTTGCTAGAGTCTTCGATTTTTATGACGTAACCATCAAGTTCATCATTCTCGTATTTTAAGGTAAAGCCTGAAACCTCACCACTTGCGGTCAATATCCGATTGACAAGGTCCAATATCCTCCATAAGTAGTCTTCATTTGTTGTTAGAGTCATTTTTTCAGAATTACCATTTGCGTGTGCCAAGTTTAAATCGAAAAGGTCAATTTTCATAAGATCAGCACTTAAAGGACCACGAATTCGAATACATAAGTCGAAAACACTTATGTCAGAAGTGCAATCAAAAACCATAGGATAATGTGTGTTTGGTGTTAGATCTTTGATTTGAACATTGTGCACAATGATTGAAATTTGCGACCGTTGTGGAGAAGAAGCGTCCGATAAATTGCGTCTGCTCTTCTTTTCTCCGTCCTTGAAAACGCGTTGAAAGTCAACAGTGAACCGCGAAAAGATCAATGCCATGATTGGTTGCTCGACCATTTCAATCCTCTTTTCCTCCGAGCGATTTTGTGGCTCGTGTTTGAAGAGATTCATAGTGGGAGCCTTCTTCGTCGGCGATTGTTGATGAGTCCCAGTTGTCGCAGATTTGTCCACACTGACCGTTGGAGCACTATTCTGAGTACTTCTAAGCGATTTTATGTTCCAGGATTCACGCCTCATCTGTCCAACTTCGTTGAGTATCAGCTGAAGCTCGGTCCAGCGTACACGGAAGCGGCAAAAGTCGTTATCAAATAGGCCTTTTTCTTCACTGGCAGGTGATGAAAGTGAACCAAACTTTACTTCCCCGACCTTCACAACTAAACGTGCATCGCCACAAGTATCAATTACAGTTTGAATGTATACGCTACCAACTGCAACACCATTGTTTGATTCCACAATTGCCACCTTCAATCCAAGCTTGCAAACTGGCATAGGGGCGGTATGACATTCCAGCTCAATAAATTGAAACGAGATTTCAAGTCCATTTGGTCGTGCTCTCGCCCTAAGCTGTCCGATGTCTCCTGATTCAATGATAAGTTCCGGCATCGTTTCTTCTTTGACCAAAACTACAGTTTCGCTACCATTGAAAACAATGAATTCGGGTACAATATGGATTTCAGATTGGTATTCGTTTACCAAGTAACGATATGCAAAAAGCCCTGTTGGATCTTTGTTTTCCCAGATGATAGGTACAGTAGCTGCGCCTCCATCTCCAATAGGCAGGTCCTCGATCATGAATGGCTATTGATAGGTTATTGAACAGTTAATGTTGTAAGTGAGTGGAGTGGGCATAATATATAGTACAACAAAGGTAAAAAGTAAAGAATAAGCTTACCTTTGTTCGTTTGAATCCTTCAATCCCGTCCATTGTCATTTGCAACAGTCGGATCGGATATTGGGCGTTTGGGAGAAGAGATATACGCCTGCAGTGAAGAGGCGAAGAAAACGCACCGAGTGGGTTCGGGATACGCCTATTTGTTGTTCCCGACAGATTTTTTCTTTCCAAATTAAAATTTTCGGCAAATGGATCCAATTCTGCCAGTAACCCGCTTTCTCTCTTGCGCTGACTTCCATTAATGCTTCTGTTAGATTGCCACAAAGAAGGTCGTGTTTCAACGCTTGGTACTTGTTCAAAAAGATTATTTCCGGTATGATCCACTCCGTAATTACAAACAGTCAAGAAGAATGATAAAGGTTCATCAACATTGATATTCCTTCTAGTAGGTGGATTTTGAGAATCATTTTTTGTCTGTTGTACGCCAACATCAGCGATGGTCTGAAGTTTATCGTTCCCTTCTACAATGAAGAACTCAGCTCCAGATTTTTCTCCTCCAACAACCTGACCTGTTTTCTCCATCTGCAAAGGGAACATACTGATAATTGGGTCTTGTAATCTAAATTCTTGTACAAGTGGAAGGTCAACCCAACCAGCATCCAGCCACCCTAACTGTAGACCAGAAATGGGGTTGTCTCGAGTTCTTGCTGTGATCGCTATTGAAGGACCCGGGGTGAAGACTTCGATGCGTTTATTGGGGTCGAGACAGTACGTAATTTCATTGTTACTGTTTCCTTCTTTCTGGCAAGAGCTGAACGTTCGAGGCATAGGAGTGCGAATTTTAATAGCAAGAGGCGTTCTATTTTCAATTATAGCGCGGGGCTCAAGGGATACGTCAATAACAACGTGTTCTCCCTCAACAAGCTGCATTGTCAATAAGACGTGTAATGTCAATGGATGATTTCCACGCGCTAGATGTTCGCTGGCACGACACGTGACTTCAACCTTTGATTTGATGCACCTTTTGGAAGCTCGTCTCAACTCTTGCAAAGAAACAAGAGTTGATACCTCACCTACTAGCTCAGCAGCACCATCGTCAAGATCATCGACGCCACTTATTAATGGTGTAAGTCTAAGGTTCAGTTTTGCCTGACCATACTTCTTCCAGTCTCTGTGAAAGTTAGCAAGGAGAGATATTGGGATACTAAAGCTGGACGCCTTTTTTGAAACAATTCCATCCACCGATGATAGAGTTGTGGATGTGTCAGCTTGACAATTCTTCGCCCTGCACCTTCCAACATGTGAAGCTGTCTCGTTGTACAAAAAGTCAATATTGAAAGGTATCAATGTTTGATTAAGAACTTCGATTTGACTTGTTAAATGAAGAACCTATAGAAGTATAGTAAAAGTGTCAGATGGAAATAAAATCGTCAAAGGATGAGACATAAATAGAAAGTTTTTCGTTGCTTATCGTTGCTTACCGTTGTCTTCCCCTCTTTGACCACTCTAGTAAAAAGAACAAGCTTGTCTCCAATTTCGTGAGCACAGGGAGATAGACCAAGCTCAGTACCCATGTTAACAACAGCAACACTCCCTTCCATCTTAATCTCAACAAGTTTTGGTACTTCAAGATCTTGGCCATACACTCGTGTTCCTCCATAACCACCGCCCTTTGGTGGATCAAATCGAAAATATTGCGTGCATTCTGTTGGACATGTGCTATCTTCTATACTTCCGCTCTTTAAGGAGAATGAAACTGGTATTCCACTATGATTTGAAATCGCATAGGAAAAGGATGTTGCGAGGTTCAGATTTCTTGCAGTCGTGCTCGCATTCAGATCGCCGCCTTCTTTCTCCGCGGAACTCTTATCCAACGAACCCTGTGCAGCAGCACGGTAGATTGACCACATTCGAGCAGCACTTGCAAGGCTGACCAGAAAATGTTCGGAAAAAGATATCCAACATGGGAAGCTCTCTAGATCAAAAGTACTACTCAGCCTAGGAGAGTTGAACCGGCGCGATGGAGCTCTGCTTCCCTTGATCGTGATTTCCCAGGGCTTCATGAGCAATTTACTCCATAGGTTTATAGACGTATCAAAGTAATCGGCAAGAATCGAAGTGTTACAATGGAAGTCAAAAAGTGTTTTCGGTGAGAGCAGATCCCCACCAGCGACAAAATTTGTCACAGTCACTCTGAATAGTGCCTCGTCCATCCCTTGTAAATCATTGATGAAAGTTACTCTGGCTTGGGGCATGGTCACCTTAATTTGAACCTTAGTTGTTGATGGTGCATCAACCTCTGACAACTGAAAACTCGATGACGCCTGAGAATCCCCCATACTGCTGCCGGTTTCACTGCACGCAATGCTGTCATCATGACCCAACCTTTCCAATGCTGTTGCAAGTTTTTCGATGCGTTCCTGCTCTTTTGGTGTTAGACAAAAAGATTCCTCGACAACTTTGGCAGCTTCCTTTTCTTCCATGTACTTGATTGAACCCTGGACACTGTCGATTATCGCCATCAAGAGAGCAGCATTATGAATTGAAAGCGAAAAATCGATAGAGGTCAACGCCGCAGCACGAACTTCTATTTCTGTATCTCCTGTGCCAGTAGTTTTCATTGATCCATGAGCTGATGCTGATGCAGGTTCTAAAATTTGCAGAGGACTTTTCATATCTCTTCCAAATGCTGTAAATATTTCCATCGCATCAGAATGAAATTGAAAATCAGCAGCTAGCATCTTCCCTGTATCCATATCAGACTCCAACGAGTAGGAACCAGAAAAAATCCCTTGTAGTACGATAGTTTCGGTCAGTTGGGGTATTGTGTCTGAAATTTCTGGATCGTCTATTGCCTCTTTGTCGATTGATAATTGGCTACCGAGATCCATCAGGACAAACCTACAGGTTCCTGTCTTGGCTGATATCTTTGTCACAGAAGAGTTCGAACTTCTTAAGCTTTTCTCGGATATCTCTCATTTTCAGCGGAATCGATTTGCACAGTCTGTTGCTTTAATGATGGCATATTTTGTTCTTGCATCATCGGTTGTGCTCGATCTTCGTCGCTCTGGTTATTTTCCGTCGCACTGACAAAAAGAAGGACTTCTGAAATAAGATCAGGAATCAGAACTACTTGAGGAGAGCCTAAAGTCAGATCGATATTACTATCATTTTTTTCTTGTGTATACCCAATTTGGAACATGTTTGTGCTTTTGACATCGTCCATTTTCGTGCTCTGATCTATCAAAAAACGACATTGCCTCTTTACCGCGACCAGGCGGCAATCTTCACAGACAAGATTTTGCAGCAATACTTTAATCGAAAACTTTTCGAGATCAGGAATCATATCCATTGAAACTGTTGTTTCCATCGCTGTCAATCTGACAATGGGGTCTGTTTGGTCATGGCCATTGAGCACAAGCGAAACTTCCTTGATATCAAGTATGAAGTAAATTCTTTGGGTACTTTCGTCAAGCTGTTTACCGGAATGGGTCTCCTTCGCCGACGTAACGATCTGTCCCGACCACTCGTCGTCTCTTAAAAAAAGGGCTGTCTCAGTGAAATTCTTGCTTAAAGTATTCATTATTTGTGAGTATTGATCTTTTGTAAGTACAAAATTTGCCATCGATATCTCTGCAGAAACTTTCATTGCTTGGTCATCAGCACTACCCACTCCAGCCAAAGGAATTTTGACATCGATAGACAAACGAATCGGCGCTTCCTGAAGATCTTTTTTGTGGTGTCCTTTTACCATCAGATCAGATAAAGCAACTCCAATCTGACTCCCTCGAGCATCTGAATACATAAAATAATCAACATTGAGAGAGGCAGTGCTCAGGCGCATATGCTCTTCTCGGTATGCAGCTTCCGGGATAATGGCTTCAAACGATGTTGCTCTAATGCAGTAGAAATAATTTCCGGACAAAGATTTTGCAATCTCCTTTGCTGCTTCCGCAGCTGAAATAGCAGCCTGGGCAGTAAGTGCACCAAGGATACCATCTGTTATATAGTTTACAAGAGTCATTACCTGTGATTGGACGTAGCAGAAACGCATAGGAGATAGCTCCACATCAGCAACTGCATCAAGATTTTCTACATCGTCTAATTTGAGGTTTAGAGACTCGATTGCTTCGCGACCTACGCAGTATTTGACGGTCAAAAGACTCCCTGTACTTCCAGACTCTAACCCGAGCAATGTTCGATATAATGGTAAAGTATTCCCAGCATTCTCTGGTGTTGCCACTTTTAAATCACCGAGACTCAACGAGATCTCCTGCCCCGAGGGACGAGGTACAATAGAGAGCCGAGTACCAGAAACGGTTAACACGAATAACGGCAAATCATCCCTAGCAGAATTCAGAATTATATCAAGACTTTCCATATTGGCCGTTATGAGCCACTCGTCGGAGTTTTCAACGCTCTCTTTACGAGAATCTTTCTTTGATTGGAAAGATCTGACTGAAGTTTGAGACATCCCCGGAGTCATTATAAGCGTCCCTCCACCATCGTCAGTAGGATCGTCATAAGTGGTTGCAACTTCCATGAAACGGACGAAAAGTGCGTTTATTCCCTTTATAGCATGTGGATTCCAGTGAATAACAAAGCTGCGGAATTTGACATCGAGTATATGCCGAATATTTGACGAAAAGGAATGTTCTGTATTTATATCTTCCATTGCCAATGACCTGTCAATCTTCGGTAAAATTTTGAAGCTAACATCAGCCAACTCTGTTGAGCCCGAATAGTGTAGTTCAAAGACTCCTTGATTTGTAAGTTCTTCAATCACGTCATATTCACTTTCTGCAAAGCTCTCGGGCGAGCGAGGTAAATTCGAATGAATTACAAGTCTTTGCCTCCTTGCAAAAGCGCTTGCTGTCCAGTCTAATATCCAGAACCAACCCATCTTAAGTCTCATGATGAAACTTTCATCAGATGATTGGAGGATCGTAGCATAGACTGCCACTAAATGGGCTTCTAATTGTTTTTCTCCCCTATCCATTATAACAACTGTAAGATGCTGCAGACCAATCGAACAGAAAGCCATAGGGCAGGTTTCTTCTAGTAGACTGGAATGAGAATCGTGCTCCTGTAATTTCTCAGGTTCTTGCAGTCCAGTAGGTCGTGGAGATTGTGCAAAGTTCGGTTGTTCTATCAAATTATTGCCGGTATCACGACTATGCAGACTTCTAGAAGACTTTGAGGCATCACGTGCAGTTTCATCATCGGAACTGGTAATAAACATATATGTCCACGAATTAATCACTTCCAGAATTTGAGAACCTTGAACGGGTGATAATTCTAAGGAGATCGTGGGGATGACTCCGAGAAAGCAAGATCGAGGTTTAAAGTTTGGACCAATATCCTCTATTGCAAATTCAATTACAACTCCTATAGGATCAATAATTGCAGGTTCTTTTGTTTCAACTGAATCTGCTGATTGCAATAGCATGGCTTTTTGCACACTAAACGTCAAATGGTTGACATCAATTGTACCAACTTCAAAAACCTTGTCGGCGAGCGATTCTCTAGGGTTTTCGTCAAACCATTTTTGAACTGGAGCTGATGGATCACCCTTTCCGTAATTTATCTTCAGATTTCCTAGATCAAAGACAAGAACATTGGCTTGTAGGTCGTTGCACATATCGGGAATAAGAACAACTGGTGCTCTAACGTCCAGATCAAGCATCCAGGATGCTTTGCTTTTTGATTTTTTCTTCCATACATCAATCAATTTGTTTGATAGTATTTCCTTCACTACCGGGGAATTATTGGCTCTGATGTCATCCACATTTTCGGGGGCAACTGGGAGCTGGCGAATCGATTCGCCTAGATTTGCATCGTAAAAGAGGTCGACCGAACCCGAAACAGATTTCCTCAATATAGGATTAGCTTTGATTTTAGACAATGAAGGTCTCTCAGAAGAATTATCTTGGAAAAATTGCTGTAGTTCTCGAGCCATAAACTTTGACGCAACTAGTTGGAATTCTGCCATCTTTAGAACTAGACTCTGATCACCACTTGACGATTTCGAGAGATGAAGGTGAAGGGCTCGGCTCTTGTTCGTTTCTGGGACACGATCGATCATTTTCAAAACGCTGGGGAAAAGGCTGTTGGGAGTTGTTCGATCAAAAATTTCTAAATCGTACAGTTCAAAACTTGATGTGAAAGCTCCGTCCACAGTCGCATCAAAGTCGATAGACACTTTTCCCATATCTAGCGATGCTACATGATTTAAGTCATAGCCGACTAAATCAAGCTTTAACGAATCCAACACGAATTCCATATCGTAAAGGATCGAATCTTTCGACAAATCTTTATCTGTAATATCCAATTCTGATATTTCCTCTAACGCCCTCATTTCCTCCACAGTTAACACAATTGCTGGTTGCTCTTCCACTGTTTTACTTCATCTTCAGAAGCCTTAACTGTACTACTTCCGAATATATACGAATACATAGAAGATGAAGTTGAAGTAGTCGTCGTCTCCTTTTCTTCGCTCTTCAGTTTTGATTTTTCCTTGTCGATTTGGGCATCCGCAATATTGCGCCATGTCATAAGTCCTTCAATGGAAATAGATCGATCGTGCTCAATCGTCATTAGCTCATCAATTTCATGGGAGCTTAATGGTTTCACCCATGAGCACTCTCTGTAATGTGCCTGCCGCTTGAAGAGTGGAATGTATTTCTTCCGTATTTGGTAGCCATGCAGAAATTCAATCCATGATCGTCTTCCACTCATTCGTCCAATGCACCGAACGGAATATTTCCACCACTCTTTGGCGTTTCCTTTTACTGAAACTAACGGACGGTATTCAGGAAAGAGAGGAGTTGGTCCAAGATTGGAAGGGGACATAATATTGGCTACCTTCCGTGCATATCCATTTGGTTTCTAGTCAGCAGGAAAGATAAAGAAGATAGACCACTTCTCATTTGATATTTGGAATTATCAGCACAGCATTTGCTGTCTGCAATTCGTAATTTCGTTTCAAAGGAGAGCGGTGCTAAAACATAGGAATGACCAAGGAACTGAGAGAAGACAAAGAGCCACTATTCTATCACTGGCATTACTCACTCGGTCCTCTGATACGGCCCCTAGACTTTTTCTCGCATTCTCGAACTCGTCTTCGTCAAGGTAAATACCCAAGCCTTCGATTTGAAACATTTTGTATAGAAATGACATATCAACATCAGCAAGGGAAGAATTACGGCGAGGGGCCGCAGTCCTGTCTACATATACCTTTTCTCCCTCCTTGTCGGTAGTCATAAGTTTCAAAGATTTTAAGACGACACCCGCTGAGCCATCTGTACTTCTTAATGATACATGTACATCACTGATCTCAACTTGAATATTCTCCATTATTTTGCGGACAAGTCGTGAAGTAAACGTCGTCTTGTCTCCCTCAATTCCATCAGTGGTATTGTCATCATGTACTCCCAAGGCAATCATTTTTAAGGCATAGCTTGTTTGCGATAATTATTATTTTCGTCTATCTTCTGATCACGTAGTTCTTTTTGTTTCGCAGCTCGTTTTATCTGTTTAACAGCTTCATCATCTAATGCTCCATCATCGTCATCGTCGTCTAATTGTGACGCACTTCGATCCAGGGGCTCAACCATTACAGAAAGTCCCCGTGCTCGTAATACCACAGGACGGCTTGCTATCGCCGACCATGGCACGTCCACCTGAAATGATTCAAACCGACCCGACAAAATTTTGAATGGCATAGCAAAATTAGGAGCCTCTTCAGCCTGTTTATCCAACAATGAGTTGATAGATTCGACATCAAGTTCCAATGAATTCAATTCAATCTTGCCGCTCCAAACAGCAACATTCAAACTTTCAGGATCAAGATTTTTTACGTATTTTCCTATCGTCTGTTGTAGAACGTCAAGGAGTGCAGCCTTAGCCATGATTGTATGATATATGAGATTCTTCTTCTTCTTCTTCTTCTTCTTCTTCTGTTCTCGTTAGTTTCTCTTTCTCTCGCACACACATAGATTGTAATATCATGGACGTCGAAGTAAGTGATAGATGTTATTTGTGTGTCGTGATACGACTGTATGAAATCATGAAATCTTTAAGAAAAAGAGAAGGTAGGAACCTCCAACAAAGATAATATGTACGAAACGTATGTAGGACTATCCTACTTCGTATATACATACTGTGTGTATGACATTATTTTTTTACTTGGAATCAATCAATCTTTTGACTTTTGACACGAAAGAAAAAAATCTTTTGTAGCCACTAATTTTTTTAATCGCCGTAACGCCATACAACTGGTAATCGCCACAAATTTCAGGTAGTATTAATAAAAAATGGGTGGATAGAGATAGAAGCCAAGAGAGTATGGTCAAAGACAACGATGACGAAGAAAGTAGACACTTTGAAAGTGTTTGTGCCAGCTATCGTCAGTACTCAAATTTTGCTACATCGCAATGGACTAATCATGAATATCGATTACAAGAATTATCCGAGTCTCATCGGAATCTTCTTCCTGCTGGTTTGAGAATTGATACACCTGAATATTCCAAACGTTACAAGGATTACAAAGAAGCGGTGATTCGTAATCAATTTTTTTGGATTGTATACTTCGACATGCTGGACAACCTCATTCCCAACAGCAACAGCAGCAGCTTGATGGAGATTATATTACTGATGATAGTCAGAAAGTCGATGCCACTACTAACACGGTCACGGATGATCAAATGTCAAAAATTTCCTCTGTCCTGAAGAGTCTAGTGCGCGATTGGTCAACAGATGGAAAGATTGAACGTGATATGGCATATGAGCCTATCAAGACACTGATCAAGAAATATCTGCCACTTAACTCCGCGAGAACTACAATTCCAAAAAATTTGGTTCCAGGATCGGGGGTAGGTCGTCTTGCCTTTGACTTGACTTCTTTGGGTTACAGTGTACAAGGTAACGACTTTTCGTTACACATGCTTCTTGCATCCGACTTTATTCTTAACAATGGGGGTAGTATTTGTAGTCACGAACGACCTCTGAGTATTTGTCCATGGTTACTTGAATCGCGTAATGTCCATAAATCAACGGCCCACTTCGCACAATACAAATTCCAGATGTGGATCCAACGATAATATTGGCATCATCTTCCGTCGACGAAATGATCATGCCAGATTTTTCTATGGCTGCAGGTGATTTTGTTTCCATTTACTCAAACTCATCAGAAGCTGGACAATGGGATTGTGTAGCATCGTGTTTTTTCTTAGATGCTTGTCCTAACATTGTGGAAACATTGCAAGTGATATACAACATGTTAAAGCCGGAAGGACTATTAGTGAACCTCGGCCCTTTGTTGTACCATTGGTCAGGACCTCCCACAAGACCAGACGATAATTCCATGCAAGAATATCGTCAAAGATATGATCAGCTTGATGATCGATACTTTACGAGTATTGATTTATGTTATGATGATATCAAAGAAATCTGACTAATATTGGATTTCAGATTTTAGAGGAATATTCTGGAATTGAATGTCATTATACGGCGGATAAACTTTCAATGATGAATACTAATTATCAGTGTGTAAGTTTCGTGGCCCAAAAACATAGCAAAAAGTGACAAATTCGTGAGTATCCCAAATAATAATGGTTGATGGTACGAAAAACAATGAATGGACGAAATGTTGGTGCTTTCAAATAAAAGGCACATCACAATCGAACAAGGTACGTGTTTAATCTGCGACGCAAAAACCACTACTGTAACTAAATGACTTTCATGCATACACCAGAAGAATCATATGAAGATCTTCCTGAAAGGGAGCGGTTTTACGTGACAAAGACGGTCTGCGTTCATCCCGAAAGAGATGTTCAATGACCACCCATATTTTTGTCTCGATTTCGTATTCTGGTAGAATAATATCGTCCATCACAGCTCTTACAATGTACTTGTCACATTCAATAGGGTCCTTATGCGATGTAGACATTTTTTCTTACTACTTTCTGTACTGGAATTTTTAAAGAAACTAACCGACTCCTTCTGTTTGTCTCTGATTGTTTCATGGATAGTTGTTACTACTTTTCTCCCTACCTCGACAGGTTTTAATGCCAACGGGTTGCACGATAATATGGGCAATGGACGCCACGGTTTCTATTTCTCTGCCTCCCTCATCTACAAAGCTATCGATGCGTCTCTTCTATAAATAAAATCCATTAAAATGAGAATACCCGGGGAAATTAATTTTGCTTCTGATGTTGTTTCTTCTCCGTCGACATTTGCAGGAAAAAGGACAAGACCTAGAATAAACCTCTGTTATGAACCCATCGCAAATCGTCTCAAATCGGCAATGTGTTCGTGATGAATGTTGGATAGTACGAAGAATAATCATACTTTAAATCAGCATAAATCTCTACATTGTATCCAATTTTACTGATATTTTAAATCTTTTTATTGTACAACTCATTCTGTATATTTGTGTAGTAATTATTAATCATAGTATTTAATTTATCTATGTAGTAGTTAAGTATTGTATATATTTTCTTTTCGTGTATACGAAAAGTGCACCTTTTTTCTTGCATCCACTGATGATGTTTAGAAGTCAATTGCAATTTTCGTGTGTATTATTTTTATTCTTCATTCTCTCATTTATGCTCTCTTTCTTTATAATTTATTATGTGGTGATATAATAGAAATATTGACTTTCTTTCTATAATATATTTTATGTATTATATCTTAACCACGCATATTTCCGTTTTTCTTTTTGTCATTGGTCAAACGTCTCTTCATGGCGACAAGGTCGTTCGAAGGATCGACGTATGTATCATGACTGACACAATTCGATCCATCTTCGTAACAAGCGAAGTTATGGTTCGTGTACGTTCCGGGGACAACCCAGGCAATTTCGCCTTCAATTCCAAGTAAGTTTTGCCCATTTCGAGGCGCATATAACCCATTTCTCCCCAATACTGACCCCAGCTATTACGGACGATCCAGAATTTGGTTCCACTTTCCTTATCGGTTCCCCATCCTGTAATTGAAACGATGTGATTAGTTTGTTCCGAATAGTTTTCATCTGTGAAAATACCGCCTGTATATTTGACAATCGGTTCAGCATTAATCGTAGCTGCAACAGGTCCACGAGAGTAAATCTCAGACATGATCTTGTGTGAAACACCCTCCTTATCATTTGAATCATAATCGACTATTCCATATTCAGCAACGGTAGCATTTGGAAAGAAATCAATTTCGGTACATTTACCACCCATTCCACCGAAGGTATCGCAAGTTTTGCAGGTGTTGAGAGCACTGCAACTAGTATCAATCTTACCACAGAATCCATCAGTAGATTCAGCACTACAAGCGAGGTATGGGTACATGTATCGTAAGGTACATATCCTGTATCCTGGATGAACTGATAGGTAGCGGTATGATAACCACCGTGACAAGAACCAGCTGCCTCCGTTCCACAGTTCAAAATGAATTGAATACTTAAGTTGATATCGTCACCTTGAGCTTTTCTTGCGATTTTGATTCGATCAGCGAAACTCGAGAGAGCACCATGCGCCCAACAACTACCACAGTATTGAGGAATGTGTTGGTTCAACGACTTTGTTAGGTAACTTTTACCATCAACATTACCCCACGAGAAGGAATCAGGTAGGTCATCGGCATCGATGTAGGTATGAGGTAATGGACTTTGAAAAAACTATTGTGAACGGCATCGTCACGGATCTGTGGATATCATTGTATGATACATGAGTGAGTGAGTGAGTTAATCATATACAGTATGAAGGTGATAACCCAAACAGATTTGATAGCGATAGCAAGGACAAATGCTGTCATATCCGGCAGCAGATATGAAGCTTCTCAGTTTTTTTTTGATTTGGATCGTGTTTAAGATAATATCTACTACGTTAGCTAGATATTGTTTTACTACGTACGGTATGTAACAACACTAAACGAGAAAATGAAGATATGTTAACTTACCATGATTTCATTAAAGTATTCACCCTGCTGCGCTGAAGTTGCAGCGATCATGGAAAGGAAGACGGATGCAGAAAACAGTTTCATGTTGGCTTTACTTTATTTTATTGTTCTAAAAAGTTAGTATCGTATGCTGTTGAGTTGGTCGGAATTGTTATTTGTGAGAGAATTCAGAAATTCTAATTTTGATGACACGGTGACAACGCTTGCTTATTGGTTCGTTGATTGATCGAAGGAGATCGAAGAATGATGTCCCAACGCTTAGAGCCAAGACTGAAAAGAATTGTGATCGAGTCATGGATCTTTTATCTTTTCAGATTCGATTTTTTTAGATTCCAATGATTTCCATTTTTTTTTAATCCCATTTCACATTATCTACGGTATCTGCTGGCATTATTCACATACCGACATTATTAGTACTTGTTCACTTACTTTTCTAACCTTCGCAATATATCGTATAATTCCACCATGACAACCACACCAGTTGAAGAGCCACCACAAGAATCCTGTGCTGTACAGGACGGCGACGATGATAATGGTGACGATGATCGACAATATCTTTTTTTGATTCGACATGGTGATCGTTGGGATTATAGTTTTCCAGAATGGAAGAAACTTCCTACATCACGTTTGGGTGATTCACCTTTATCACCTCTTGGTCATCAACAAGCTCGAGAAGTTGGTCAATATCTCGATACGTGGCTATATGA
>FMBT01000105.1:0-31787 GCA_900095095.1 Fragilariopsis cylindrus CCMP1102 | reverse complement strand
TAATATTCAACTTCAATATTTTACTCCTTGTTATCTATCTTAATATCTATTCCGTCAATTTCCATCCAAATTGATTGAGTATTGATGAATATATCATCATTTTCTTTTGTTGACGAAAGATGATAGTTTAAAAAATGTTAAATAAAATTAAATTGTGTGTACTATCAATACGCGCTTTTAGTGCATCTTGAACAACGAAAGTATTTTTGACGATTGATTCGAGCGAGAATTGTTTTTCCTTTACAGTAGTAGTAGAGTAAGAAGGTCTTCAAGCTAACGTTAACCGAAAACACGAATAAGGTAGATGACGAACTTCGGAGAAAAAATGAAAGTCTACCTTTAAATTTGTTATTTTATCTTAGATTTATTTTTTTGAGGCGCTGCGTACGGTACACTGTTCCTCCCTTTATATTAGGTGTTTTATGATGTGTTATAATGACTTCCTTCATTTCTCAATTGTTTTATTTATTTACAGTAGTCATAAAATATTATAACGTTAGTGTATAATAATATTATGTTATGATTTTTTTGATAGAGAAAAAAATTCTTTCGAAGGATGAAGTTTATATTTTATTTTTTCAAATTAAATATCCTCACATTCCGTTTCTTTTTTTTTGTTCTAACTCTTAAAATTTCCCATTGAAAATTCCCCATGACATGCGAAACATGTCCTTTTTCTTTTTTAGAGAGAAATAAGAAGGTGAGAATCAATCTCATCCTTGACCCTGACCCCAACTACCCTGTGTACCACCACCGCTGCCATAAGGATTATTCGCTCCAGGATTACCATTATTAGGATTCCCTTGATTAGGATCGTATCCTCCGCCTCCATGAGCTCCTCCTGGTGGTTGTTGCGGATCCATTTGCTGTTGCTGTTGTTGCGGCTGACCGCTATACGATTGGTCGGGATATCCCATGGGCATTCCAGGTTGGAATCCATTCGCACCCATCATGCCCATAGAACCATATTGGCCTCCTCCTCCGTAGGCGTTTGATGGATCCATAGATTGTGGATACCCACCGTATCTCATGGGCATTCCGCTACCACCGCTGCCATATGCACTCATTCCCATAGGGTTTGAGTATCCCGAGAAGTCCCCATATCCACCATAACCGTATGCGCTACCCATACCGGCGGGGGTCATACCGGCAGGACCCATACCACTTGAAGCCATACCACTTGATGTCATACCTGCATAGGCAGCAGCAGCACTACCTGGCATATCTCCATAGCCACCCCGAAGATCAGGGTAGGCCGAACCACCACGACCATCGTTGGGACCGGAGGATGGACCAGCAGAAGCAGCGGCATAAGAAACAGGAGGTTTCAATGCTTCACTTCTCATCTTAGCTTCTTGTCTTAAATTGTATTTCTGCATCTCAGTCTTGTACCGTTCGGTATCCACAGCAGCCAACTCAGCATACTTTGCAAGACGATCAGGGTCAATGTTCTTCCAGCGTTGTCCAATAATTCTATAAAAAAATTAGAGAGAGAGAGATGTTAAAAAAAAGGGGGGGGGACAGTGAGTATTTTACTTCAATTCAATTCGAACCAGTTGTAATTATTTTTTACATCATGTACGAATAAATGCTATGTACTTACTTTCCCATTTCTTCAAAGGAAACTTTACCACCTTCCTTCTTAAGACGTCCAATAGTTTCTGCATCAAGAAAGCCATCATCGTCCGGATCCTGCTTCACAGCAGATGGATCCTCCGCGAGAACAACCTTAACAATCTTTTCTCTTTCTTCCTTGAAGAAATAGTTGTATGCACTCAATGGTCGCTTTGGTTTGTCCTTCGGTTTCTTTTTAGTTGGTCTCTTGATTACTGGAACCTTTGCTCTTGATTTCGTCGTTAGACCACCAGCGTCGTCGGCGGCACGAACCATTTTTTTTTTTTTTTTTAATCCGTTGGGATTATAACGATAATAACTTAAATAGCAATTTAATTTAATTTAAATATTAAATTAATAATTAAGTCAGATTAATATATGTATTTGTTTATCTCTCGTTGCTTTAGGATGGGTAAGAAAGGTAAGGTGCAAAGTTACGGTAAACATCGTCGTTAGTGATTGATGATAGCGAACGGTATGTGGTTTATATAATATGTGATTTACTTTAATTTTAATAATCCGAAATGGTAATCATTAGAAACTAAAGACAAACGCATTGCAACAGATAATGGACTAGTAGCAAGCAAAGCAAAGCATTCGAATAGAATAGCTAATTGGACACTCACCCGAAAACAAGATGATCGAAAGTTAGTTTGATTTTAGCTACGATGTACTATCAAAGTATCAAGATCAAGGAGTAGTATGTGACAGGGAACTTGATTGCCGCCGTGTGAATTTGTGTGGCTATGTAATTATTATTTATGATGAAATATTCGATAGTAAAAAGAGCAGGATGGGTAAAAGTTGTTACGTAGTTAGATGAGGTTTCGGAGTTTGATAGGTTGGAAAAAACAAACTGACATGTTCTCGTCTTAAGCTTGCGCATGTTCGGTGGGGTATGAAGAAAAATGTTCGATCTTTTTTATCGAACGGAACATCAAGCAATCGTTTAATAATTACACTCGCCAACGCAGGTTCTGGACACGCTACTGAATATCATTAAAAATAACTAACAACAAAAAAATGAGACGGTTGGCTGTTGTGCCCAGTTCAAGCGTCCATCCATCGACCGCACTTTTTGAGGAGGGTCGAAGCATTTCTATTTTTTGTTTTTGAACAATTTTTTATTGCGAAACGAAAGGGCGTATGGCGTTTTTTGAATAGAATATCATTCTTTTGTATTGAGACACACAATATCCAATATCATCGCATACAGTACAATGTATCGCATAACTTCTAACTTTTTTTGTAAAAAGTTATTCTAAATTGATCATATGGATAGTGTGATAGAAGTGAACGACATACAGGATAGTGCAGAAGGTGCTCTCAAGCCGATGGAGATAAGCATAGGGCATGGAAACGATGACGAAAAAGCAGGCCTACAGTGGTTAATGTCTCGCTTACCGACAAGATCGAGACGGAACCGTATATGTCTTATTATTCTAATGATTAGCGTCATTCTTATCATTGCGGTCATTTACGTAGGGATAGAACACATAATATAACATCGAAGAATAATGTTCCGAATGAGAATGAGAATGAGAGTTTGCAACAGGTCAAGAACGACGAAACCGCCAAAGACGACAGTCATTCTGACGACAGTAACGCAGTGGATGGAATAAGAACAAGTCTCCAAAACAATTAGGTAATTGCATCGATGATCTTACTACTTTTATATTCAGGGGAAATCCTAAGAAGAATTGTGATTGGGTAAGACAAAACTCGGCCAGAGTTTGTAACAAGCCATACAAACAAGATCATTTGGTGAAACATTTTTGTAGGGTAGCTTGTGGTGATTGTGTTATCAAAGGAGGAGGAAGAGATGGTGATGCTATAGAAGTAGAAAAAGTAGATCAACAAGAGGTCGTAAAAACAAGCCCTGAGAAAGATGGAGCAGGCGACGACGGAAATAATACTAATAAGGTTGGAGAAAAAGTGGAAAATCAACAACCCGCAATTATTGTTGACGAGAAAGATGTATTTTGTGAAGACCTTAGCCAGTATCAAAAATGGCACGAAACAAAGGTCACAAAGAAAGATGGTGTTATGTATAAAATTGTAAAGCAATACAATCACGACAGTAATGCATTCACGTACGTTATCTCTTTTGCAGCATTCTTTTGTTTGTTGTGTATTAGACTTCCCCCTCCACCCCCACCTGCTCATGTTGATTTCTTTGCATTTTATTCTGTGTATGACTCTTTTGTATATATGTAATTACGCAGGCAAGGACTGACGTACGCCAGAGGGCAACTTTATGAAAGTGATGGACTGTATGGAAAATCAACAGTTCGAATTGTGGATAAAGATAATCCAGCCAATGTTATGAAGAAAGTTAATATGGACAAAAAGTATTTTGCAGAAGGGCTGACTTACTATAAAGATCATTGGTTCAAATAACATGGAAGTCTAAGCAGGGCTTTGTTTATAACATTACAAATCTAGAAGAAATTTCTAAGTTCACATTCACGACGACCGTAAATCAAGGCTGGGGAATTACCTGGGACAGATGTAAAGACGAGTTAATCGTTACAGATGGAAGTGCAAATATTCATTTCTGGGATCCGAAAACTATGGAAGAAAAACGAAGGATAAGTGTCAAACGATTGGATGGAAGTTTAGCAAAAGAAATGAACGAGATCGAATTCTGGCGGGGACGTATCCTAGCAAATGTCTGGTACGAAGATGTTATGTTGGTTATCAACCCCGAAACAGGAGTCGTTGAAAAAGAATATGGTAAGTATATATGGTGATCTTGATCTTTCTTTCTCATCTTTCTGGAATTTCTGCCTTTGTTGTTGATACTTAGTATATGATAGGCTAATCTAACAATGGCAAAAAATTCTGCATGAACTACGTTTTTTCCAAAATAGATTTTTCTGAGTTATGGCCGAAAGCGGAAAGGAAGGCTAAAGGAGCGGATGTTTTCAATGGAATTTCAGTTTCTGCAGATCCAAATGTATTGTATGTCACAGGGTAAGTAGAATTTTTTTTGTTGCGGAATCACCAAGTCCCTTTCCACCATTGTACATATATTTAACTGGAGAGCAAAACGCGGACTAATGGTTTTCCTTCTTCTTCCTCCCCCCCCCCCCCCCCCTCACTTACTTTCGAAATCAAGAAAATTATGGGATAGAATGTTCACCGTTGAACTTCTGCCTGATTTGTGATGGATTGATCCTTTTTAGACTCTTCCCTCCCATCGCACCACGACCTGGATCTTTTCTTCTCCCAAACATAAGTCTTTACCGTATGGTATACAGAATATATCCTGTAAACTGGATAGGTATTTTGCTACAAATTACGCACGCTCAAGGCACCGTATTTCGCTTAAAGCATTTTGGATTATATACTGCAGTACAAGTTACAATCATCTTTGGTTATTGTTGAAGAAGGAAAATCTTATGTTATGAGATAATCTTTCCGTAATTGATATTGCATAGGAATATTAAGCAGACGAATCTCACTCAATTCATTAGATCTCTCATCTAATATATTATAATAGTAGACTAGTGTGTACAGTAGATATATTATTAGTGACAAAATTCTCCGCAAGGAGCGATGATTTGAAGGAAAATATACAAACACGTATATCCATACATAGTCCTAGCTATTACTTGTGTATATTGTTTCTCCCCGAGCGCCGAAAATTATGCCTTTTATGTTTCCCTATTTATCAATGAGTCTGCCATCAACTACACAGTATGTTATAACCTTCTGTTTGGTGGGCAAAGCATAGTCCGACGAATTCTGGTATGTTGTGGCAGAGTTAGTTTGTTCAATCATTGAGTGATGATGGTCAACCTTTTGATAATTATGATGACGACGATGGCGATACTTCATCCTGTCCCGCAAGGCAAGGAAAGCCGAAAATAGCAGGAAGAAGGAAAGAAGGCTAATCCACGCAATAAGGCTCGTAGGTATGTATAGTTTACTCCCTACAAAAGAAAAAAAGATACAACAATTTGTTAGAAGTTGAGAGAAAAAATTAAAAAGCACACTTTCCTCTAGCTCTGTCTTTGTACTCATTCAACAGTACAACCAATTGCACTCACATCCAAGGGTAGATTCTTCTTCACTTATTGAAGCCTTTATATAGAAACCAGCATGGGCCAGGCAATTCGGTCCTGTAGAATTTTCCTTACAGACACAAAAACCTCGTGCTGAACAATGACCCTTTTTAATCGTTCCACAATCTTTATTTTCTCTGCAAGTAGCGCCACCTTTTTGGACCGGCAGTATCGGCATAGTGTCGCCTTTTTCCATGTATCTCTTCTGGTGACCTTTGATGAAAAGACTAGTAGGTCGGTTCACTGGCGAACACCCTAGCGTATGCTTTTCTTCTCCCAAAGCCTGGAAAACACGAACATAGTCGATTTCGAAAGTGGCTGGGAAATTTTCACAATATCCCGTTGGGAGCGCACATGCACAATCTGGATTCCCACACTCAAAGCATTTGCATTTGCAGCCTTCTGGACAGGGGGCAGGAAATCCCCAACTCGCTGCGACAGCAGTATTCATCAACAAATACATCGCTTCACTAGGTATTTCACTCCCGGTCGTATGTAGATTCGATCCTGTGATACCATACATCAAAACATCATCGGTGAACCATCGAATGTATCCTCCTGTACCATCTTCAGCCGGCGGATCCCATTCAACCCTATATATATGTTGATTCGTGTAATGAGATGTGTTCAACCCACGATTAGCTGATAGTGCATCTGCCTGGTATGTGTACGATTTCAGTTTGTGAACGAGTTTGACTCCATAAAAGAAGGGATTCAGCTCAGATTTGGTAAGATTCTCATGATTGTATTCCATCCCAGTATACCAATGCCCCTGTTTTGGTTTCATACCAAGTGCCGGTCTATCCCGTTCAATTCCAGGAGAAACCTGAAAAGATGCAGATTGATAAGGTCTAGTTACAGTTGTACTTGGAAGCTTCTCGGCGTCACCTTGCATGGATTCGATCACATCAATTTCTGGCGCGCCACGACCATGGTCTTCAAGAAAAAGGGTAACTAATGCGTTAGACGAGAGTTTTTACAAACATTGGCGACATATAAAACTCTGGACTTTGCTACTTACAGGGTTGCATGCCATAATGATTTACTTTAGAACACGAGCTAACTTCTTGGCTAAGTCGATTCGTCGTGTCGCATTGGTTGTAGCTGTATGGCCACATAAAATCGGAAGAGCCGACATAGGAAGCACGAGCGAGATTCCCTAGCATCCAAACTTTAAGAATCACAACATCGTATTGCAAACAAAAAACAGTTCGGTGATTGAGTGAGTAAGTAAGCGAGTCGTGGTCGTTTAATAATGTTTAATGTTGAAACAGGATAACATCACAACACATTCGAACTTACGTGCAGGCCACAAACCACCAATTCTAGGACTACCGGGTAATTTAGCAGAGAATTCAATGATTCCACCTGTGAAACAAAATTTATTCCAACTTTGTAACATCGACGATTGAATATATTTCTTATCGTTGAAGAACTTTTTTGTCTTCTCGTTGAATGCTCGGTACGCATTCTCCTTGCTTTCTGTTTTTATACTAAGCACTCCATTTTCTGTCTTCGCATTGTCCCTGTGGTAATAATGAAGCGCAAGATTGGTATCTAATAGTAATATGAGATAAAACAACAACAACAATCATAACCATAGTATGCGTTGATTTTTGTGAGACACCCAGGTTTAGTTTAGTTGTTGAGTTGAAAAACGAATGAATCAAGAACTATTCAGATCATCAAAATCACGGAGTACGTCTGCGACTTTTTCGTCAAACCGATTTTTTCTATATTTCTTTCCCTTTTTTATTTTTCAAATATCCTCCTAAGAATCCTGTCGAAACTCCGCTCTTCAATTTCATTCTTTTTTGTTTGTTTGTTTGTTTGACCAGCAAAACAATATAGGAACAAGATAACGTGCGCTTCGCAACAACGATACGGTACCAAATTATTGTTACAACTCACAATCATTTTTATGAAGCGCTGTCCATCTAGGATCATTTCCGTCGTGAAAGTTCCTTCCATCCTGTTCAAATTCATCCGAAAACACAAGTTTGAATTGTCTTGAATCGTCCCTGAGAAGTGACTCAGTAATTCGAGACTTGATTGGTGTATCTGGATCAACCCATGACGCTTCTACTAGAAATCGTAACGATATTAGGAATCCACCAAAGAATAATAAGAAACCGACTGATAATGGTCGAGAATTATTGATGATGTTGTTGTTCGTCATCATCACCATCGTCGTCGACGTGAAGAAGTATGTTTCAGGAATCAATTGTACCTTGTAGTTAGTTGCAGTCGTTTGTCCTTTATATTAAATATCCAATAACAGAATGCCCAGTGACTCTGTGTGTGTGTGTGTGTGTGTGCGTGCGTGTGTGTATTTGTCGGCAATACCACTTCACGGCGTGAGTCCTCCTGATCTACAAACTACTTCCTTCTTAGTTTTCTTCCTCGTTAGCTAAGCAATCTTCGTCACAGGTCATGTAATGAATGCCGAATGAGATATGGCATTGAAGATGTTCTGTAATCTTTCGAAGTACCAAGGTGTTTAAGTGATCGGGTACAGTCAAGTTGAAAAGTATGATAGTGCTTTTTTTCTCAAATAAAATTAGAAGATATACAGTTAGTTGACAGTAATTCTGAAAAAAATGATTGTGGATATTTCTGACGTCGGATTTTAACGGGATTCATTCAATCGTTCGGTCGGACAGAAAGCGCTACTGAAGTACTTGTGACAATAAATATAAATAATAAACTCAAACAAAACCTAGACTTTTGTCATCTACAGTACCGGTTTATATACTCGATAGTAGAAAAGGAATTAATAACTGATACCAGTACCAATTCTGTGCACATAATTTGAAATATCACACCAAAAGCTAGCTATATATGTATATTCACACAGATACACACACACACATCATAGTTCTATTGTTCTGTTAAGATTGGGTTCATTTTCGGCACGGAATCAACAATATGTCAATGGAACCGAAAGATTGCATCTCAAAATATAATTGAAACAATCACATTTTTAACACGTAACCAAATTCGAAAATTCTCCTGAATTATTGAAACCATTTACAGTTAGAGCACAGCCGTTACAGTATGAAATATTTTCTGGTTGTACATCTCTTAATTCCCCCCCCCCTCCCCCTCCATTACAAAAGTCTTCGTGGTCATATCGGGGGGATTTTAGAACGTTATCCCAAGACCTCCAAGTCTACCATCCCTAACACGCATCCATTGTTGTCCCTTAGTCCCAATTATAAACTGACTCCTATTTTCATTTGTTGAATTTTCTACCTCTGTAGTTGATATAGGTCTAAAGGAAACACGCCTTTTCAACACTTTCTGAAGAGGTTCTGCGGCTTCTTTTGCACTGCTCTCTACAAAAAGATAAACAGGAACAGATCCCTTAACGACGTAACGTATCGACCCATCATTGTCTCCGTCATACCAATCATCTGTACCTATCTTGCCTATCACCTGTGGCGTCTTTGAATCACAAACTATCTTTGTATCATTCGTCCATTCACTAATAACATGTGGGATTATCACTGCTGCGGCCGAGGCACATTCGGTAGGTCCAGGCTCCGATTCGGAATCGTCATAAATAATACCGAAAGTAAAATCGACTTCAATGAGTTGCCGTGATGATTTTCCACCAGCAAGACAATCATCATCTTCGCGTCTATTATTATTTTCTGCCGAATTTACCGGTACACCATGACTATCGACTTCACAACGGACGTTATTATGTTTCCTTTCTTCATTGATAACTCGTTCGTGATCACGGATATCGTGTTCACCCCCATGATAGTTATTTAATAATGTGGTTGCATTCTTTTTTTTGAGACGTTCGGCATCTTTTAACGCCTTCTGATTCTTTTGAAATTCTTGAAGAAAGGACATGACGACGACGCTGAAATAACGTGAGTTTAACGATATTATTTCTTGTCTTCGTAGTTCTGTAGGATTTTTACTACTGTTACTTCTAGAATTTTTCTGGATGCAATAATGGATTGATGTCTTGTTTGGGTCGTTGGTGTCACTAGTAAGAAATAAGAAATGGTATTCAAATAGAGCGAGGACGAAGAAGGCACAAGTTCAAAAATAAACTTCGCATACAGTACTAATTATATATTTTTGATACATGCACGTTCTTTTTGAAAAATGTATTGAAATATTAAAAAATCGCATCCCCCCAGCCGAGTCGGAGAAATAATAAACCTAACTACCATCAATCGATATATTCAATATATCATCAAACTAACTCCAACGCCCACAACCACAACCAAAACAAAAGGATGCCCTTTCTATAGACTGGAGATACCAGTCAATTCTTCTTTTTTATGACTAGTTAACTGTGTGATTTGCAATTCTTTTCATAGATACATATCCAAAATCGTAAAAATTCGACTTAAATGCGGCATTTTGTATAAATGATATAGATAATAATGGTACAATGTATAACAACGATATCTATTACTCAACTTATGGAATTTTGTGTTCTATTCAAATTATAAAAGTGCATTTTTATTATTTTTACATCGTGATGCCCAAACCATATTTAAATGTCGAGGCAGGGTCAGACGCAGAAGCAGATCCACTGGCTGTTAAGGTCACTTTAGGTGCAACCTCCTTGATCAATGAAGCACAGACAACACCTCCCGCTGTGTACTTAGCTTTGACAGTTCCGAAGTCTGCCTTATAGGTTCCACCGACTGCGGCAAGATTGACTGCGTTGTCAGCGGAGTGAGATGACATAGTAGCAACGGTGATTAGAGGGTTGACCTTGTAAAGAAGACCAAGGTTGACAGATGAAAATTTGTTAACACTAGTGACGACACCAAAAAGAGATCCAGTTGCGTAGGATGCACCAACATTAAATGCAGTGACGCCAGTCTTTCCAGAAAGACCGTATGTAGCATCAGCACCAGCCTTGATTCCCGAGGGAAGGCTAACACATGCACTGGTACTGAATTTGGACATTTCAACAACATCAAGAACACCGGTAGCATATAAGTTTCCTTGAGTGTAATCAATCCCAAGATCAGCACCCTTTCCAGATTTGAAAGATACTTTCACATTGGGTGCAACCTTCAACGAAGTCTCCAACACTTGACCTCCACTAGCAGTTGCCTGTAACTTGTCAATACTGAGCTTTCCGTAACTGAACTTGGTACCAATCTTTGATGTAAGTGCTCCACCCTCTCCTCTACCAGTTTCAATAGTTACGGCGACAGGTCCAGCACTTTTCTTACATTTGAGTGTTTGACTGGTGGAATAATCGTCGGTCAAAAGATCTAATCAAAGTCCGGGAGATTATTTTAATAGCATGAAAAAAGTAGAGAATTGACATAAATAAAGAAAAAAATTTAGAAAAGTAAGACGTATGTTCTTCTATAACAAACAGAACAGATACAAAGCTATTAACTGGCCATTCCAAGATTGAATTTATCGTCGACATATGATCATCAATGTTTTTTTTTCTTTTCATTTTTTTGTGTGGCATTGTCGCGCGATGACGTAGTGTCGTTTTTTTTTGACACCTCCATTACACATCGAGAATTAACAATCAAAATGCCGATGGCATTGACCCTTTGGAGGAATACATGTAAACGATTCGATTCTTGTCTTTATGTATCTTTAACTTACCCTTAGGACTTTTGGCAATATCGGCAAATTTCAAAGACATGATTGAAGATTTTAATTAATTGACGTTACGTGCTGTTAGCTTATTGATGTGAGAAAATAATAAATTATGACGAAATTCAAAATGACAGCATACCGGTAAATTGTTGTACAGTACAGTAGATTCTTCTTCCTTTGTGAATGAGTGTGCGTGTGAGGCTGAAGGCGATCAAAGCAACGGCGATTGCAACCTCATGCAACGTTGTTGTCAAGATTTGCGCGTGACAGGTCGAAATTTCGAGATTTCACATAACGGCTCTTTTTTATCTTTAAGAAGTAGATTGAGGGGATTAAAAATAGACGCCCCCAAATCTTCAAATTGTGGCATCAATTTAGAATTCTCAACAAGAACATATAATAAAGAATCAATCAAACAATTAATCAATCAATCAATCAATCAATCGATCGAACCGATCGGTAGAGGTACTTGCTTTTATACTATTAAACCGACCGCATCACGGCAAGGAGGACCCTTCCAAAACCAAAATATGAATTGCAAAGAACATTACCTTCCAGAATTAGAGCTTGCAACGGGACAAGTACGAGAGGCGCTACAAGCAATCCTGTACACCATTTTGTTGTGAGTTCATTTGTACTACACTAATAAAGATAATATATTTACTGTATTGTATATTGTATTATATATTGTATCGCATCGTTACACAATTCATCACAAACTAACTGATACTATTGCGGTTATCCAACAACAACAACAACAACAACAACAACAACAAACAGCATTCGTTCACCGGGACCGGTCTCTCCACGGGATGTAGAATGTGAAGGATTCGACTTTTTGACGTACCCACGTATTGCAACATCTTCGTCACTATCAACTTTGAATTATGATGTTGATAAGAGAGTAGACCAATCAATACAAAATTTCTTAATGAAACTTTCCCAAATTGGTCCTGAACTTTTAAGTGTACGTACAATACAAGAAGTATATAATCTTTTTATGTATATATATATATATATATATATATTAAACCATCATATGCGAAATGAACAAACGAACGAACGATACTGTACTGTACAAAATAAATGTAGTAACGTCATACGAAGATACACGCTCACACAAAAACGTTACTTGTTTCTCTTTTCCTTCATAATATGCAATGTGTCTTTATATTTAATATATAGGGTGGATTAACCTTAAGTTTCTTTGAACGGAGGAAGACGCAACAGCTTTTTGGTCTTGTTTCGAATGAAGAACGAGTTGTGTAAGTTGAAATTCGTTCCTAATTACTGTACGTGTTTGTTTTGTTTGTTTTGTCGCGATCCTTTCCTCACTCACTCTCTTACTTACTTACCTTACTACTCTGAATTCTCACATATCTATTACTATTTGAAGTTGGGAGCAATGGCATTTACGTGTTGTCGTCAATAACACCCCTCGTCCGGTAAGCGATGATTCTGCTGCAGTAATCGAGCGGCAGAGAATTCAGGTAAGTTTTTTTCGAATGAAATATGGGATAAAAAAAGAAGATTGTCATACAATTTATCTTTTTTTAGAGTTATAATTCTACAACTTTATATATATTCATTTTTCTCATAATTTTTTACGTCGTCTCCTATATATGTTGATATTTGAATCTTTTTTTCCTTTAGGATACGGCAGAAGGAATGTTGCGATCTGTTTTGGTGAAAGTATACGAAATAGCAGGTGTTTCTATTGATCACGTCCCCCCAGTTATGTATGAATTCGAAATAAATTGTTCCAAGAAGGTAGATGATCGAGAAAATGTATACTCTCGTGTAACAAATATGCCCAACTTGATCAACCTGAGTAACTAATAAATTTATACATCATCAAACTCAAACTAGTCAACTATTCCTTGCTGTGAAGTTGAATATTCTCTGTGCTTTGGTTTGAAGCCTCGCATTATATTTCATTTAATACAGTACTCATGAATGGGGAGATAAATTTGTTGCTACTACTATGCTGATTTCTTTGAATTCTCCCTCTTTAGTTAATTCTTTGTCCTGCGAATTAGTCATGTTCCCACATTCAAAAAAATCTTTCCTTTGGAAAGTATTATGCTGGTAAACAATGAACAAGTACTTGCACCAATTACCAATGCAACTTTGACTCATATATACAGCATACACTGAGACTGCATCATATCGTATTCAATATTACACAGTGTTGTTGGACTTTCTATAGTGTTGATTCTGCTGTACAGATCTTTTAAAGTTATGTTTCACATCATAAATCATAATACTAATATATTATAATCTAAGATGACTAGTTATTTCTGCCTCAACATTTACTTTGGAACTAATTGGACATAACTTCTGTAGATTCACCCAACAAATAATGTATATGTGATACAGTGGCTGAATACAGTCATGTTATACCAGGCATAGCAGAAAAGTGAACAGAACTGACCGTGCCAAAAGTAGTTGTGAAATTGTATGGTTACTACCTAGGGATCCAGCCTGTATCGACACAATACAAGTAAGAAGTGTAAAGTGCAGCTACTATATTATAGGTCCTACTACTAGCTAGGTCCAGTGTTGGATTGTTTGTCAAATATTCCCTACTGTAAAAGCTACCGTAGCTAGCTAAGTAGCTTACTGGATCTTTTGTTATACACCGGTACCGTACCGTAGTACCACCGTAGTTTTGGAGACAAACCAATGCTGACAGTTATGCGCATATATAATTCTGTAAAAACAAAAAAAACAGACAGCAAACGGTTAGAATTGTTCTTTCGGGAATTTCATTTGACGAAAGGCATAATCCAACAGTTCTTGGCCTCACAAAACTCATTGGGACTTGTACTCTACAGTCAGTCAGTACACAGAAGGGTTTACACATATCGCAATGACCAGTACAAACTTGTAGCAAGTTCAAATCATCTGAAATCATAAAAACTCAAAAACTTCAATGCTGAACGAAACTAACAAACATCAAGGTCTCGACTCCTCAACTGTACTACAGTAACTACATTGTACTGTTCACACACCTAAAAGAATACAAATATCATAAACAATTACAACAGCAACTATGCTAGAGGTTTCTATTTCGATAGTTGCTTGGATAAGTGTAGTCGTCATTCAAGCTCTATTTCATTATTTTGTTTTTGGAGCTAGAAAAGAGAGGCTGATACAGCAAGAGACGGAGGCAGTACTGGAGGAGAATTTCAGTTTTACTACCAGCGATAGTTATAGTTCAATATTAGAAACCGAGCTAGATACAGAAATAATAAGCGCCTCAAATACACCGACATCTGCTCCGTATTTTCCGTCCTCCTCAATAATTGCATCATCATTTAAACAATCCGAAACAGCAACAAGATCAACAACGACGACTCATCTTTTAACTTCGGCTGAACGTACATTTTACTTAAAACTAAGCAAGTCGGAAGAATTTGATAATTCAGAATTTTATATGATGCAAACTGGATCAGAGATGTTAAAGGTGCGTCTTTATTTGTGTGTGTATGCGTATTTATGTATTCGGTAATTTGACTTTCTGTTTCGGGTTTTTTCTTTGTACTTCTTCCGTTTGTTGTGTTTTGTTCCACTGATATCATTGTTGGATTGAAACTTACCATAACATTTGCCATTTCGTTGTCAAAATCATATATCTATCCAGGGATGCTCCTTAGAAAGCAGAGTGGAAGAACAAATTCGGGCGGTGCCACAATAATTTATTTTATTCAGAGAAACAAAATTCGAAAGTCATCTTTTCCATTTCTATCTGCGCATCACATGCGATCAGGAAAGATGAATGAGGCAGTGTTTTTTTTTGTGGGGGAGTAATGAAGGGGTGCTACATTCATATATATATGTTCGATGATGAAACGCAACGCAAGAACAAAATATATGTTGTTGTTGTTGCTTGCTTGCTTGTTGCTTGTTTTTTCATTATGGAATGAAACCCTTGATCGGAAATGATAACATCGTGAGTAGTTCAACCATCCATCAAATAATTGTCAGGTAACATTCTGTATATGTGTCTGTATCAGTATCAGTATGGATATTTTTGGACGACTTCACATTCGATGAAAATTTATGCATTAATCAATTTTAAAAAACCATGAGGCCAGGCGACGATATTACTGTTGATTTTTCGGCACTAGGACGAAAAACAAAAATAAGCGATAGCAATAGCAAGCAAAGAAAACAAAAAACCAGCCGAGCAGAGACAAAGTAGAACAATAATATTACTGTATATAATATACTGTTGTATGAAAAATAGTGTTAGAGCCAACTGTTCACACCTCAGCCCTCAAAACAATTATGGAGTATTGTGCACAGTGAAAAACGCACGACCCTGTAATCGTAAGTGTAAACAGAAAGTTCATGGCATTTATATTATGACAGCTTCAAGAATCGAATTTTCTATTTATAAGTTCTGCCCATATATTTATTTAAATTATGGAATAATAATAATAATAGTCCTCAGATTGATTCATAATTTGCAAAATTGTAACTTTTTTTAGAGAATATGTATTATTAGTAGTAGTATTAATTATTAGCTTGAAGCATCAGCATTAATTCCTATCTTGATATCTTCCTCTAATTTCTGTTTGTGGTGTTGCCTTGCTTGATGAAATGAAATGAAATAAATTTAGCAAATGTGTCTCCTGATGCAATTCCACATCGTTTGTTTGGTTCTATTATCTTTGGTTGTACAAGTATGAGTACAGTACTTGAAGTACCTGTAGCTGTAAGAGACCCGAATGTATGAATGTCCTCGTCGCGCGATTGAGAAAAAATTGAAAAAATGAATGAATGAGCCAATGATCGAAGAGAAGGAATCACTCAACTCAACAACCATCCAAATTCGCGTTAAAAAAACATCACTTAAAAGTTAACAAGTTAGGTAATCTCAGATCTGAAAAATGAAAAAATAGCAGAAAGTATTTTTAAATTTCATAATTAATACGGTAATCTTGTTGTTGATAGAGGAAGAGCGAAGTAAAATGGTAGACGGAAATGTCGATATGCAAGTTGATGTTGCACCCACGAATGATATACCGATAGAAGATACCACTAATAATAATGGTAACCCAATACTATCCAATACAGAGGATAGTGCGAGTATGTCAAACGATCCTTTGCTGAAGGAACCATCAAATGTTTTAAGAGAGGGAGATTATTTCATTCTAGTTTTTGCTGATAATAGGCAGATTTTTGCTCAGGCGGTAAAGGGTCGGAAAGGAAAATCAACCCCTGTCAAGATCAACAAACGATCGTACCCCACTTCTAATTTGATTGGTCTTTCCTACGGAACAGTCTTGGAGTTGGGTGCAGCTTGTCTCAACCCTCTTCCAGAAGGCGAGGACGTCATTCCAAATTATCCTGCGATTCTATCTTCTGGAGGAACAGCTCCTGGGGTATCATCGGGACTCGAAAGCGAGGAAGCCAACGCTGAAGATAGTACATTTCCTTCCGTAGATTCTGAACAAAAAAATGACAACAGAGACTTGATTGACAACAATGAGGCACAAGGTATCCAGGATCATCAAATTGAACAAATGAGACAGGTGGGAACACATGGTTCTGTTATTGTGGATAAATTGATTGAAAATTCTTCGACGTTCGGACAAAAAACAGAATTTAGCAAGGCAAAGTACATAGCTAAAAAACAGATGAAATACCAGCAACGTTGCCGTATTGTACGATGTACACCTTATTCGATATGCGAAGCAGTCTTTTCAAATAGACCCCGTCAACTTCTAAACATGAGAGAGGATACTCTTGGACAGATTCTGAGTCATTCGAATATAAGCGCTGGTTGTCAAGTTTGGTATACGAACAATGCATGGGAGTCATTACGGGAGCACTTGCATGGCGAATGGGTGGCTATGGAAAGATTCTCTCAATATACGATTCTCAACAACCATCATTCCTTGAAATGGTTCAACGCTACAACCTAAGCTTTGCCGAAAATTTCTCAATAAAATGGGTTCATTCCGGTGATGTATTTGCTGACGATGACGTTGATACGACGTCGTCGAATAATCTGGAAGTAATTGACTCAGAAAAGGCAGATCGCGAGGCTTTGATTTGGCCCTGTCCACTACAAGATCACACTAGAGTTCACGTGGAAAAGATGGAGACTACTCGAGAAAAGAAGCAATTCCTAGCAAAGAGATGCGCTAGATTTGCGAGAAAGCTCATACGTCACACGCCTATGGAAAGCAAACAATGGTTGGAAAGAAGAAAGAGTGATGCGGTACGTGGCTACGAATAACGAGAGGCTGGATGATGAGATTGATTCAACTTTTAGATTCATTACTTGCTCACAACTTTTTCTCTTCTTATTCCAAACTCTTCATTTTCAACTCGCGCACACGTCCCTTCAAAAAGATAATTATCGCAGTCCGTTATGATCCAACGGCAACTCTCCTGGGTCTTCTACCACTCCTGGCTCCATCGTCACCGTTTGTTGTATATTGCGAATACATCGAACCACTAACGGAATGCTTTATGGAACTTCAAAAGAAAAAGCTTGCAATCAATCTACGTCTTAGTGATACCTGGATGCGTGAATACCAAGTTTTACCAGGAAGAACTCATCCAAGTATGAACATGACACAGAGTGGGGGTTTTATACTAACTGGTACTAAGCTATGCCCTGATACGGGGCACAATGAGTTGGATGAAGATCTCGTAAAGGAACTACGTCTGCAGGTAGGTGGTCGTCGTGGCAAGAGAACTAAAAAAAGGAAAGGGGAAGGCCAGGGAAATAATAATATTAAAAAGAAACTGAAGGAAAATTCATAGCGACAGTGTCAACGAAGAATGGAAGATGTATGTTAATATAGGAATATGATCCAGGGTGGTTTAGGTCAGTCAATCAATAATGTAAAATCTTACCTTTGACAACAAAAATATCATTCTTAATCAATACTGTAGCTGATTGTTGAAATTTAAACTGTCAATACAGGTATCATGACCGGTATTTATGATTCCATTATCAATTGAAGAAGATCAAATATCACCATAGGTGGTGAAGAGATAACACAGGAAGATCCAAGATCACCGTCGGTATTTATGATCCGACTTCACATTCAACTCTTTGCCGACCGATTCTTAGTTCCTCTTATCTTTTAATTTCCACCATTTTTGTTGCGAGTTTTTAGAACTTCCTTTAATCAATTAATAATAGTAGGTACGGGATAGAGTTACGGATACACATCTTCTGATTTAAAATTATTACCTAGCTATTATATAAGGGTTCTTATTCGGTTCATCGTTCATAAACAAAACAGAATCAATTATTACTTTTCATACAGGAGAGTAGGAGGCATCGGTAAAAGCTCCAAATGACAAATCTGATTGTAATTCATGAATTGCATATAACTCATTTTATCCTTTAGACTTGGATCGATGCCCAAGGTAGCTGCAATGTGTTTGTAGAGTTTCATATCTTCTTCTCTCAAATCAGGCCTTAACATCGGGCTGACTATATCGGTATTGTCATCTACGGCAACCATGAACCCTCCCGCTCTCTTTCTTTCATCTGTGTTCGCCTGTGCCATAATCGGAGGTACGATGGGGGGAAACTCTGCGTATGCCACGATATTGTTGAACAGCCAATCTCCTTCCTTCTTCCACTCTTTACCAAGGAACATTTGTTTCGGTGTACTTCTCTTGTCGTCCATAGTTGCTCCTATTACAATGCATTAACATTGCAAATTATTTACAAATAGCAAAGAAAGAGTTAGTACAGTCAGTTCAAAAAGCATCGTTATGCATAGCATGGGTTTCGTTGATTGAAGGCGTGTGAAGAAATACCAGATACAAATATGCAACACACAGTACCGTGCCACAATATTGGTTGGACACACCTTCTCCGTACTTGTAGTTATCTTCCACCACGATATGTCGGACCCCAAACTTCATAACACCAGCGATCCTCTTAAAAGCATGCAGATGATCATCAATAAAGACAAGAGTGGAGTCGGGATCAATCTCTCCCTTCGCAACCATGCCCTTCCAATCAAGATCCATGAGATCGACAAATTTTTTTCCTGTATAATTGGTGGTCAACCTAGATGAATCAATCCATCTATCACCTTGATTACAAATGGGTACTTCCAGCGGGTCAATTGCAAAGATCTTCGTTATTGGCGATGCCGCCCGGATGAAATAGGTCGAGACTCCAGCATTCACACCCGATTCTACCACGAGAGTTGGTTGGATTTGTTTCACAGCTAAGAACAGAGCCATGGCGTGGTTGATACGAATGCCGCACATGTTCACTGGATCAGGGCGATTCTTGTACACCTCAAGGAACTCATCCATGAGAGTTTTCCCATTAGCGTCTTTTTGAAAATAGAGATCATGGGCGTTGTGGTAGAACGATTTCCCTTTGGTGACAAGTGGTACGCCTACTTTTTCATAAGCAATTGCTGGCCAGTTGTCCCAAGTTTTCCTTTTGGGCCCTGCTACTAGCGATGGAGGTGCCAATGAAGATGATACATATTGTGCACCTGTTTGAGTTCCTTGATCAATTTTGCTGACGGCGGTAAGAAATGGATGAGATTCTTCGTTGTAGGAAGTAGAAGTAGGATAAAGTAGAATTGTGCAAATAAGAGATCCTATAAGAAGGATGACGAGGAACATTTTAAGCCAAAATAAGGGCGGATAGTTCCTGGTCTTTTGGTCATGCCTGATTTGACCCATGTTTGCTGCGTATATTGTATGAGAGAAAGAGTTGAGTTACTGTATTGTCAATTTTATTAGTCTTGTCGTTCATGAAGTGGGGTTTTAAATTTTGAAGAAGAGATAAAAGTGTGAATAGACACAAGAGAGATAGTAATGATGATTATATTAGATGACACACCCACAAACTTAGCAAGACAAGCAAGAGCAAGATGAGTCGTGGTAACAACAAGAGCAAGAGTAGTGGTGGTGGTGGTAGTGGTAGTCATCGTATCCTTCGTCGACGTGCATCAACAGGAGAAGTATTCAAGAACGGTGTATCAAGTCATCAGTCATCTCCAACAAGTGTCCGTGATACAAAATCTATGAATAGCAACAGTAATCTGTTTGATATATTGATATTACGTTATTACAGGCATCCGGATCCGAAGTATTTTGACGGCCCCTAACAAGAAAACTCCATGATGTATACTTGAAGTTCAACAAAAATATGATTCTCGTCGCGCATCGTAAACTACTTAGAGAGACGTTATACTAACAACTTTTCTACCCCCATTTTTATCATTTTTATGTGCAGTAAGAATTGAAATGGAAAATTATTTTAGAACTGTTCAGTTCTCAATTCTCACTTCAATCTTCGAATAATACATAAATTAAATAATAGATATAAGTGTCTTTTGTAATAACCGGAACAACAACCCCATATGTAAAGAAGAGACTATAATGAATGCAACGAAACAGCAATCGTATTTTTTCGCTCTACTTGCTATCGCATGTTATTCGTTTGGTGTTGAAGCATTTGTCGGGAAGAGTATATTGGTGAAGAAAATTGAGGTCTCAACTCGATTGGGTATTGGTACGGATTTTTTAATAGCTTTTGGTGGACTTTTTAACTCAATTAATCTAGAAGAAAAAAAAAAAACGTTGAAAAACCTTATATTCATCCCTGTCTCTCTCTCTCTCTCTCTCTATTGATTACACCTCGATAATAGGCCCCTTCAAAAAACAACTAATCGTCAGGAGTACGATAAAGTTGTTGATGGATTGATGTTTGCGCAGGCATAACAAAAAGAAGCAGAAAAGGAATACAATGCATATCTTGACAATCCAAACAATTATGCATTACAAAAAGGCGAAGCATACTACAAATCGCTGGGGTACAAAAAGTTAATGGATGGTGTGATTGGCGAGGCAGAGAAAGAAGGTGCGTAACGTAACCCAAACGGTTCTAAATTTAATACAATTCTTTCAATTAATTTCCATCCGCTAAATAACACATAATACACATCATAATAATGCATGTTCACAAATTTGATACATAATCTCTTTTTCTGTTTTCAGGAAGAGGCGATGAAGTGAAAGCTCGAGTTGACAAATTTCAGAAAGATAGTCAACTGAAAGGATTAATTACAATTGGATCGTTTATCGCTCTTGGTTTCTATTTCAAAATCACCAATCCGTATGTTCCTCATTAATCCGAAAAGAAAGAAAGATTTGACATCACGACTAGTAATAGACTGTTTCGAAAAGAATGATTGAATTAATCCTAATGAATACTATTAACTATCGTGTTACTGCAAATCTTTCTTGTATACGCAACGCTGCAGATTGGACGTCAGCGAAAGTAACGTAGATTGTATTGTCAAAAAACACATATAGATCTTTTTCTCGGGTCGCGAACGCGTATATCCAACCGTAGGGCATACAAGTACAAAGTTCCACTACGGATGCTGATGAGTCATCATTTTCGTTTTTGAACCCAACATCACTAATAATAGACAATGACACTGCTCCTTGTGCATCTTTCCTTGTTGTAACTTCGTGTATCATATCATCAAACGCAAGGCATACATCTAATGGTAAGCGAGATGCTAACAAATGCCTGACATCGAGTCCCCATGCCGACCATTCTAATGTTGTAGACCCATGATATAAAGAATGAGATTGTGACAATGTCTTGACCTTAGTTTTGGGAACTAAACCCATGAAACGACGGGCCCGACCTTTGTCTTTGCTGCTGGCTAAACTCCTTTTCTTTGCATCTCGGCGTGATGATGGATGCTTTGGATCTAGAAGCAATATCATCTTTTGCTTTGACCGTTCAAAATAAATGATATCTTGCCCAGGTTCGGCCGACCACTTTGGTGACATGTATTCTGATTTTGTATATTTTGCAGTGGGCTTTATTTGATGTAATGATTCGTTGGTACTGCTTACCGCTTCATCATGAAATGCATGAATTACTGCCTCGGAAAGCTCTTCTTCCAATTTCATCATCAGTAGAGTAATGGTAGAGACACTTTCTGGCGAAGAAGGGCTAGTAGTCGTCGATGAAAGATTAGTAAAAATCAGAAAGCTAAACTGTCGAAATTCGAATACGACCATATTTGTATCCAAGAAATTATCGATACTCGTGTCTCTTTCATCTCGATTGCTGCTATTTTCAAGGTATAGAGGTAAGGTAACGCGCGGAGCCCATATATTTTTTGTTTGTTTATCACCATAAAAAAGACTACAAATTTGATCTGAAGCACCCAGCATAAAAGTCGGTGGTGAGGGTATGAATCGTCCTCGTTGTTGCATATCATGTATTGATAAGATATCGGTATCCTCCCATTCTCCTAGTATTGCTGCCCTATTTAGCGGTTCATCGACCATGGGACCAAGAGAAAGCGCCAGCCGTTTCAACATTCCCGTCTGTCTTTGCGACGACGTTGACGGCTTATTATTGGGAGCAGACATTGCAGCATGGTTCATCTTGGTTCTGTATGATGCCATATACGCCATCAATAGACTCGCACAATCATTTGAGATCTCAATTTTCCCAAAATTAGAATCTAGTATATGAAAACCACCGTGAAATATCGTTATTCCTAGCAGTAGATCTGAATCGCTCTCGTTCAATGAATTGCAAGAGTGATTGTGTAGAATTTGACGCATACACAGTCGTAAGGATTCCAAGCATTGTGGTTGGACAGGAGTGGGTGATAATTGGAAAGTGTGCTTTCCAGAATCTTGCGCAATTGGAATCGGCATCATTTCTACGAGCGCTCGTCCAGCTCCACCATTTCGGATACAAACTTCGTTGTATGTGCTCAAGTACTCGTTGTAATGAGCATCTAGGTCTCGACGAATCGATTGAATAGGTAAAGACTCTTTGAATGATTTAACTTCCTTTTCGAGATCATTAATATGTTGAGATATTTCTT
Source organism: Fragilariopsis cylindrus CCMP1102 (assembly GCA_900095095.1). Lineage (NCBI taxonomy): Eukaryota > Bacillariophyta > Bacillariophyceae > Bacillariales > Bacillariaceae > Fragilariopsis > Fragilariopsis cylindrus. The sequence goes on along the minus strand of FMBT01000105.1, from coordinate 8,620 downwards.
CGAAGTTCTGATCCGATGAAGAGGCAACAATTTTCGATAGTTGATCCTTACTTTTTCGGATATTTTTCATTAAATCAAACAATCTTTTCATACTGGAGTGCGGATATTGTTTTTCTTCTTGCTTCTCCTTAGCGTTAAAATCATTATTTTTTGTGTCATCGATTCTGTCAAGACTAGTTTGTTTTTTCAGTCGACGGATAATACCACCTCCACGCAACATACAAAATAATCGATGACTTCGTTCGATTGATGCTTTTATTGCAAGTGGACTCGCACTTCCAGTTTCAGATTTAATACCATCTTGATACAGTCTTGAAACTTGTACTACTGCAACAATGTCTAACGTTGACTCTAATGGAACGAAAACAAGTAGGGAGTTCCCAAAGTAAATCGATTTTGTTCTGTCGTTGTCATCATTCTCAGGAATGAATTCATCGTCGTTGTCGTGTTGTCGTCGTTTATATACAACGATGTCGGTAGCGAGTAAAGTGCTGTGCATAAACCGGCAAAATTTACTGCTTCTTCCGTCAGGGTGGTACTGCCCGGCGTTTGTGTCAGGCTCCAGTCCTCCTCATCCTCTCCAGCTACTGTGGTACCTAAAGGACTATCTCGATGATAGTACAAAATTTGTTCGTTCCGTTCCTCAATTGATGCGTTCTCTCCCAAGGACGTTCCATCATTGACGCATAATTCATGGAGATTTAAATGAATTATTATGATCCTTTGTATCGGTGATGGTAGTGGAAGGAAATTAGTAGATGGATCATTCATCTGTGCCATAACATCATGATAGAGTCGAATGTAATGTCGTCGAATAGAATGTGAGTATTAAGTAAAGGGTTGCTTTCGCATTCTTGATACGTTTTTTATGATATGTTCGAAGGTTTAAATGTGCAATGTCATTCGAGCATAGCGAAGAAGTACCTTGTATTTCAATTTGGATTAATAGTTCGTTTTTTTCTCGTTAAAAACAAAATAATTTCCTGGGTTAATTCAATCTCAATTTACTAACTAGAATTTACAAATACTTCTTAAAACTACTTACACTACAAGAGGAAATAATTATGATGGTTGTTGACAACAACAACAACAACAACAACAACAACAACAACTGTGACAATGGATCAGGTTGCAGTGGTGGCAGCAGCAGTCATTCTGACATTCATTGGCCCTGCCCTGTAGTATTTAGTTGCTGAAAAGTCATACTTATGTTCCTTTGACATGTTATGCCTACATCTAGGATACTGTAATATAGACTAGAATATACATTATGGTTAGAATAAGCATAAGATTACACATTACAAGGGTAAATGTAATTCTATTACTTGGTTGGGAGATTTAGTCCCCTAGACCAGACCAGACCAAACCAGCTAGTTGGCAGTGCAGTGCAGGTCAATGCACCACAGTTCGGAATGGGGTTCACTCCTGTCCCACTTACCCTGCCTGCCTGCCTGGTTGGCTGGACAATTATAGTTATGGCAGGAGTTGCTAATCCTAAATTGTTGGAAGAAAATTGTCTATTTTAGTCATGTAGTGATAATATAATAATAGATAATACTGTACTGTATTATGTTTAAATAAGAATGTACAAATTGTACAGTAGTAACGTTAGTAACATTGTTTTGTTTTCTTTAGTCATATGTTCTATTTCACGTGCATTGTCGTCACGACTTGCTTCCACGTGTCTCTCGTCTGGACGCGAAATAACAAAACTGAGAGAAATCGATAAAAAAAATTGACGACGCCAATATTCTTACATCGGTCATATTCACATATTCACTCCATTGAATACAGTAGACCATACAAGCAGAGCCATACTACAAGGTATAAATTCAATTAATAAAGTGAATATATAATCAAAGCAAGATGTCGTTGGCAACTAGTGGGGGAATGGGCGCTGGTGCCGGTGGTGGTCTAAGCATGGGTGCATCAGCACATGCAGGTGCCATGGCTGCTATGCCAGCACAGCCACCACCAATGGCAGATATTCCTATGGGGGGAGGAGGAACAGCCGCACCTGCAAATTTATCAGCACTGGCTGCTGACCTTGTTGACAAAACGCAACAAATTTCTCTTAAACAGGTTAAGGACTTGTCTGAAATGCCAATCGTAGCTATTGACTTGTATTCTAATGAACCGATCGTGGCCTCTTTCCCGCCGAAAGTGAAGAATGAGTCAACTGATGACTTGACACCGACAGTTGTTGGAAAAATGAAAGACAGGATCGCACTGAAAACGACCGAATCGTCTCATAAGACATTCCGAAAGTTTCTATCGAAAAGTAAAGGATACGAAGATCTCCAGTATGATGTTTTTACTAAGCTAGACGACAAATCAGCTGTTATTATTCAAAGCCCAGAACTTTGGTTGGGACTACGTCGTCTCGATGAGGGACCGGATTATCTGAAGAAATTGGTAACGCACCACGACGATTCGAATTCACCCGCTTTTGCCGAGGAGGCTTCACCGGATGTTGGTATCACTTTGGCGAATGGAACACTTGACGGTTCTGTTCCACAGGGTGATGATTTTGATAGGGTTGTTTGTAAAGTCCGACTACATGAAAGTAAAAAGGCATTGACAGTCCTTCCTGAAGAAATACTTCAAATTATCTTAAATCAGGCACAATACCATGTAGCTCGTAAGAACAACGCGAACAGCAGTACGAGTGGTGATGCTGAGGAAGATGACATCGAAACTGTCATGAGCTATCCATGTGCTATCGCGGTACCTGCGCCATACTGCAATGATCAATCCATTGAAGCACTCTTGGATGCAACCGGTAATACAGGAGTAATCTTTCAACGAAGTGTTTGTGCGTTGGCTGGTGCCCTGATACCAGGAACTGACGAAAAACCCAATTTGGTTATTCATCATCTTCATACAACAGCCCAAGAACGACAGAAAGCATTTCAACTGGAGCAAATCAAAAATCCTAAAGCTACTTTGGAGGATAGTATGCTGTTGTTGTTAGCGGGTGTAACCAAAGACACTGCGGAATGTACTGCCATCGAAATTTCCTCGAAACAAGAAGAGAAAAACGCTTGCTTATTCGGTAACTTTAAGGTTGTGTGCAATGTTTCATATCGTCACGAGAATCCAGAGTCTATTTTGAACAAATGCATGACCGAACTTTTTGAAAATCTGGACCACGTTGCTCCAGAATCGCAGATACCGCTTGCGATGATCACATACGGTACCAGCGCAGAGCAAAAGACAACTCAAGGTAAATGGGATAAGCTGAAACAAGGACTAGAGACTTGGGAAGATGTACCGCAATTTTTCACGAAATCAGATTGTGTAGCCAATGGAACTGGTGTACTCGGTGCAGTTAGTCATGGCCGACTCTCAACTTTTATTCGACTTCCAAACAAGAAAAGACCCAAGGCACAATTAGCCATCCAAACTCAGAATGTTGCCCCTGTGGCTGTGGGAGTAATGATGAACTACCACGGTACGAATAAAGATGGTGGGAAGTGGACTCCGGTGAAGACTATTTTCGATTTCGACCGACGCGTTCCCGCGGGGCCTTATTCACTTGAATTGAGCGCAGCAGAGTGTGCTATTCATCGGGAGGGAGGATCATTGGACGTTTCAGACGAGAAATTTTTCAAGGCCGTCAAAGAGAAAGAGGCAGCTAAGCATATACCAGAACGAGAACAGTCAGCATTGAACCTACGAGTTCAAATTGTGCAGAAATTTACTCGAGATGGAGAGTGGATTAAAGTGGGCGATGCAATGAGTCCCTTGACGGTCGTAGAAAAAGACGAAGAAAAGACGGCTTGTGAAACGGTGTATTTGGAGTTAAGTCTGGGCTTATCAGGATTGATCACCCAGTCATTGATTGGAGATAGGTGAGAAAGAACAGCACAAGATATGTGTTTGATGACGTAGCGCACACTTACACATCAAAAGGACGTTAACTCACATTAGCTTCTTCTGTTCTGTTGATGTTTCTTGTTCACATTTCTTCCCCCCCGTTTTATCTTGTCAGACAATCCGTCGTTCAAGCAACAAAGTCTGCAAGGAATTCATCCATTATGTACTACGGAGGGATTGCCTTCGCGATTCTCTTTTTCGGTGGATTTCTAGTGAAATCATATGTGGAGCAACATGTCTTCGAAAGAGATACTCGAAGACTGCTAGCATACTACAAACATGTATTGCCTGGGACCTTACTGGATGGAGATTTACAGGTAAGCACGAGGAAATTATGCTGAGGAAATTATCAGAAGTGTACTGAGTTGAATAGAGTTGTATTTATATTGCGTCGAAGGGAAACATCACTGGTTCATTTTTATCCGTTTTGTTCTCATGTCCATATCCTCGCTCTCTCTCTCTCTCTCTCTCTCTCTCCCCCCCCCCCCCCCTGCTGCTATTTTAGAATGCTCGTTACGTAGTTTACAGATATCAAAATAAGAAAGCGAAGCTATGGAGAGGCCTTGAAAAGAAGTACGACGTTCCAGTTTTTCTAGAAAATGAATGGGAGGATTGGGTGAATGATCAGAAGAAAGAAGACGAGAGTGACGAACACGAAGATCTTGATGAAGAAGAAGATTCTACTACTAATGACGAAGAGCAAGATCTTTGAAGAGACAGATAGACACGTCTTTCATGTTATATATTCGAAACGAGTGAAACAATAATAAATCGATCTTTTTACATTTTCAAAATATTTAATAGCAACTCTTCACTGCGAAAATTTATTTTGAATCAAGTCAAATAACTTCTATTCAAAACTTCAGTCAAGTCTAACATAAGCCATGTGTTGGTCAAAAAGCGAGAAAATAGCGTTCTACTGTACTTCATTCTTAACGTAGGTCCTAATTAAGTAAGTGTACCAGCCCACGTTCACGATGAAAAATAGCATTGCATAATCAATAATACCAAGATAAGGTACTACCTCTTAATTCTTTCTTAAAGTAAGTGTATAAGTTTTATTGTATTATCTTCTCTCAGTCCAATCGAGAGAACATCCCATTTTATATCACAGTAATATACATCATACTCCACTTCATGTAGACAAGCTAGACTTCACTTCACTTCACTTCACACTCTCATCAATCAGATTGGAATACTTGTCCAACCATGTATGGGAGCATTAGAATTTTTCAAGTTCTTAAATACTTGATTCTGACAGGTATTGCCATCAACCATCGTGTTCGAATTCGGAGAATAAGACAGAAGAGATGACGAAGTTATTGTATCAAGCTGCTTAGTTATTGGTTTGCTACTACCGGAATTTCCACCACCACCACCACCACCAGATGAGAATGAAGACTTCGATGATGACCGACTATGATATAATTCTGGTGTGGGAGGTGTAGTGTTGATATACCATCCCCATTGTGGACTCATTTCTGATCCATTCGTAGTACTCTGATTTTCGGTACACTTATTAGATTGGTGATGGTGTGATCCGTACGGTCTTGTTGGAACAATCAATCCATTATTTCCTTTTCGAGGATTCATATTTGGGATATACCTTGAAGAAGAAATAGATGATGAGGCTGATGCTGCTGCTGATGATGATAACGGTACTGTATTCGTCGAAGGTTCTTGACAAGACGAAGACGACCCACCCTCACTTGATCTTGATTGTTTTATGACTGACTTTGTTGGTTTCAGTTTTCGTGAAGTTATTACTGTTGATGATGCGTACGGATCATGATGATGTGATGCACTCTGTTCATTCCCCATTATTTTATATATTATGTAACAAGATTTCAACGGCATTGCCGAAAGAAAAGAAAGGCACAGCAAAAGAAATAATTGATTGAGTATTCGATCGTAAAATGCAGTTTTAATAAATAGTTTAAGAAAAAAAAGCATTCGTAATGGAAGGAGTCAATCGCGAAAAAGGAGATGAAGACACTGTAATAAATTATGCATTTTCATCGCATTTTTGTCGGACATAGTTGAAAAGTACATGAAATAGGAAGAGAACACTACGAACATGATGTTCAAATCAATCAATCAGTCCCAATCTACAAAAATCAATCATTATTTTAGGATGATGATGAAGCGACGACCGATGACGCTTCGTGTTTTGTCAAAATTTTCTTTGACACCTCTGATTTTTGAATATTCCAATCGTGTCTGCATTTCTAATTCGACGAAAAATTTCAAAAGTCGGGTTTGAATCTAATCGCGCGTGCAGAATATTTTTAATGAAGAGGGCAATTCAAAAATGTAAAATCACAATGACAATGGATGGACTTGTACTTTACTGTACAGGTACTAGTAGTACTGTAACTTCAATACGACGAATGGATACTGTACCAATGGGTGGGCAACAACGGCAATTGAATTGAATGAATCGGAAAAGATAGATAGAAATCAATCAATTATTGTTTCTTACCTCGTCATATGCAACTAGTGGCAGTCCACTTTCATCTGACCAACTCATTGTTTTCTTCGTCCTTTTCATACCATGGTTATTGTTGTTGTTATTGTCGTCGTTGTCGTTGTTGTTACAATCTGGTAAATATTCAGATGAATTTCTCTGTGAAGAACGACTCATAGATGAAATATTTGATGGTTGTCGTCGTTGATGTATTTGTGTTGTTGTTGTTGTTGTTGTGTAGTCATTATCTGTAGTATTGGAATGATCGTCGTTCTCATTTTTTCGTTATTTAGTATATTGTTTGTCTCATCGGAAGCAGCAGATGCAGGTACTGGTGCAGACGACGATAATGATGATGATGATAATGAGGATCCATCTACTCCAAGTATCCCACCAATAATTAGAAGAGGAACACGAATAAAAGCTGAAAAGAAATTGAAATCATCAATTCGATCAGCTTCCAGTTTATGTTCAAATGCCATGGCTTTGTGCTTTTATTTTTTTTATTAGGTTTTGTTGTTGTGTGATATTTATTTGTTCTAATTTAATTTAATTTATGTGATGTGGTGTGGGTTTTATTATTCATTTGATAAATCCAATTATTTTAAAGTGAGAAGTTGTTCTCTATCTGTAGTTGTGAGTATTGTATACAGTAGTACTATTAGCATTAGCTAATCGCCGGAGTGAGATGCATTTATATTATTATGTAACTTGGTATTCTATCGATCGATATTCTGCTATTCGGCGTGTTTATGATTTAAAAATGAATATTCTCATGAAAAATAAGAAATAAATAAATACTGTACAGTAGAAGAATAATTTTACGCGTGTACAGAGTGAACAAATTGTACACTCTCACGCATCAGCGAGAAAGAATTCACGCTGCGAAGAGACATCATGTATGAACTAGTATGTATGTGCTACAGTGGGTACAGTACCGGTATGCGCTTGATTCTGAGTGCATGAATGAACGCGTAAAACGCATATTTAACGCTAAGTAAGTCATTTCTGTTCTTCTTATTTTTATTCTTTTCATTCTAAAGCACGGAGAGCTTGCCATCGCCGTCATTGTGCTTTTCTTACGTATAGGGCAAGTCAAACGTGGATGCACAACTACTGTATAAAAAAATAAACTACTACTACTACTACTAAGTTAGTACGAGTACTAGATTCTTATTTACAGTACTGCAAAATAGAAAAGTCTGGTTAATATCTCACGAAATATTGATTTGACATAATATATATATATTATATTTAATAACAGCCGGCAGCGTCTTACGATTGTTATGAATATAAGGCATGACTATACCCAAACCCCATAAAACAAATCAATCACAAGATCTAAGTCGTACACAATGCACAATGAATTAAGACGGCAGCCCCAAAAGCACACACACACACACAAACCATGGCATCCACACAATATTCAAGGTTCCAATGATCGCCATCAGTGCTTGTCCTTTTCCTTCTTTTTGAATTTGTTGGGTCAACAATAATCCACCTTGATTGGTGCCGCAAAACTCCGGTCACGTCGCACCAATCACGCAAGGCCAAAGAAGGAGACACCATTGTCTTTCACATGCCAGTCCAACATGAACGTAACGTACTTATCATCAATGAGGAGGTTCTTTACAGCGAACAGGTGGTCCTTGGAGGATCGGGGGCTAATTATACCTTCACGACTAAGGACATTGGAAGCAATGTGTCCTTTATCAACCAATATGCGGATATTGATAATTCTCTTACCGTTTCCGTTGTTCCAGAAGACAAAGAAATTATGTACTTGACCTTGACACCGTGCGGCAAGGGCAGGATCAGCGATCATGCAGCAGACGATGATGTATCGAATGATTTCATGAAAATTGCTGAAATAACATGTGTGAAATCTCTCTCTAGGAGGTCTGTGCAGATATACGACACATTCACTGTTCAAATTCAGTACAGCTAAGCCTAGATATTATATAATAATTTTACTACGTATTGCATGGCAATGGAGTTGTGATTCTATATTTGTTAAGAGATCTTGGAACTGTTGAAATGAAACAGTCATCTTGATATTGTGATACTCAAGAAGATTGATTGAATCAATCAGTTAGTTGTGGATTCAAAGGTAAAAAAGGAAAGAATAGTTTAGATTTGAAAACAAATCTGCATGGCATGACAAAGAGACATGCCATCTTTGGTCTATTAAGTTGATTTAATTGATTTACTAATGATTCCGTTGTCGAATATTGTTGAGCTACTAGTAGTGTATTGTGTTAACATATTGTGTGT
>FMBT01000160.1:0-40551 GCA_900095095.1 Fragilariopsis cylindrus CCMP1102 | reverse complement strand
AGCATTGTTTCGCGAGTTCTACGCCAGGTCGAAACAACGGCTGAACCTATCCGACTTGTAGGTCTTTCCGCCACGCTTCCCAATTATGCAGATGTTGCAACCTTTTTGCGAGTCAAGCCAGAAAAAGGTTTATTCTTTTTTGATCATTCTTACAGGCCTGTTCCATTGCAAATGCAGTATATTGGAATCACAGAGCGTAACGCATTTAAGCGCTTCCAACTACAAAATGAGATTTGTTACGAAAAAGCAATGGTGCAAAGGGAAAACGGAAACCAAATGCTAATCTTTGTTCATAGCCGAGCTGAGACGGGGAAGACTGCAAAAGCTCTTCGAGACATTGCTATGGAAAAAGACGAACTTTCTAACTTTGTAAGAGATGGTGGAGGTACCTCAGAAATCTTGCGCGAAGAATCCGCAGATGTAAAGAATGCAGATCTGAAAGATGTTCTTCAGTATGGATTTGCCATTCACCATGCTGGGATGTGCAGATCGGACCGTGAAATGGTTGAGGACTTGTTTGCCTCAAGACACATAGCTGTACTTGTCTGTACTGCGACATTGGCATGGGGTGTCAATCTTCCTGCTCACGCAGTGATTATCAAGGGTACACAAATTTATGACCCTTCCAAAGGACGTTGGGCGGAGTTAAGTCCCTTGGACGTTTTGCAAATGCTTGGCCGAGCTGGTCGACCTCAGTATGATACCGAAGGAGAAGGAATCATCATGACTCAGCACAGTGAGTTACAGTACTACCTGTCTCTTACGAATTTACAATTGCCAATAGAGAGTCAACTTATCAAGACTCTTCCGGATCATTTGAATGCAGAGATCGTCCTTGGCTCGGTTCAAAATCTGGAAGAAGCTGCTGAATGGCTGAGTTATACTTTCCTTTACATCCGAATGCTTCAAAATCCCACCCTTTACGGAATTTCTAATGGAGCCGCTGCAATTAAAGAAGACCCAACGTTGAAACAACGCCGTTTAGATCTAGTTCACACCGCCGCAACTATTCTGGAGAAGAGTCACTTGGTTAGATACGATAGGAGGAGTGGAGCTATCCAATCGACTCCCCTTGGTCGAGTAGCTAGTCAATTCTACATCTCGCACACATCCATGGCCGTTTATAGTCGTCATATGAGACCAAACATGTCAGATATCGAACTACTAAGGTTATTTTCGTTAAGTGGAGAATTCGCCCACATAACTGTTCGCGAAGAAGAAAAATTGGAACTTGTGAAGCTAGCTGGAAGAGTTCCCATTCCGGTAAAAGAAAGCCCGAGTGAACCATCTGCCAAAATCAACATTCTACTTCAAGCATACATCTCTCGCCTCAAGCTTGATGGTTTTGCACTTGTTGCTGATATGGCTTTTATTCAGCAATCTGCAGCACGAATAATGCGATGTTTATTTGAAATAGCCCTTCGTCGAAACTGGTCATCGCTCGCAAAATTGACATTGGCTTTCTCAAATATGGTTTCGCACCGTATTTGGCGAAGTCAATCACCCCTCCGTCAATTTAAAAATGTCCCCGAAATTGTCGCTCGCAAGTTAGAGAGAAAAAGCGACATCGAGTGGTCGCGCTATTCTGATTTAACTGCGTCTGATCTCGGAGAATTGGTGGGAGTTCCAAAGATGGGACGAATATTGCACAAGTTGGTACATCAATTTCCAAAGATTGAGATATCTGCTGCACAGATCCAGCCTATTACAAGATCCCTGCTTCGAATTGACCTCACCTTTACCCCAGAGTTCAAATTCGATGTGAACGTGCATGGTTACGTCCAGTTATTTCATGTCATCGTCGAGGATGTCAACGGCGAGAACGTTCTTCACCACGAATATTTTTCGTTGAAAAGTTCGAGCGCAGAGGAGGATCATTCACTCGTTTTTTCTGTACCAATCCTTGAACCGCTTTCACCAGCATACTTTGTCCGATTGATTTCGGATAGTTGGTTGCATTCAGAATCTGTCCTACCTATTTCTTTCGATAAAATGATCCTTCCAGCCAAGTTTCCCGCACCAACGGAACTACTGGATTTGCAGCCACTTTTACCAAGTGCAATTGGCGAACCAGCACTATCAAAATTATTCCAATTTAACGAATTCAATCCGATTCAGACTCAAACGTTCCACGAGCTTTTCAAAACAGATAGGAACTGCCTTATTTGTGCTCCTTCGGGATCGGGTAAAACCGCATGCGCAGAATTCGCCATTATGCGTATGTTGACAAGCACTTCCGATGGAAAGTGCGTGTACGTCGCCCCGACTAATGATATCGCTGATCCCGTATACCGAAATTGGAAACAGCGATTCGGTGGACTAATTGGAAGCTCTATGGTTGTTCGGCTCACGGGTGAGGTCATTCCCGATCTGAAACTCCTTAGTTCTGGTCGAATTGTGGTTGCGACCATCAACATGTGGGACGCTTTGACTCGGAGATGGCGCCAGCGAAAGGCTATTAAGTCTGTTTCACTCGTCATTTTTGATGAAATGCATTTTCTTGGGGGTAGTTTTGGTCCTACTTTGGAAGTTGTAATCTCAAGGATGCGATATATCAGCAGTCAGAGAAAGCAAGAAGATGAGAGGATATGCGAATCGTTGGACTGAGTGCATCACTCTCTAATGCGCGAGACGTTGGAGAGTGGCTTGGTGTTCCAAATAAAAGTATGTTTAACTTCTCTCCAAAAGTCAGACCATGGCCATTGGAAATCTACTTCCAATCTTTCGATCAAAGCAATTTTTCAGCTCGACTAATGGCCATGGCGAAGCCACTATACAATTCTATCGTTAAGCATCGTGACGGAAAATCAGTAATCGTCTATGTTTCAAGCCGACGTCAAGCACAATTAACAGCGATTGATTTGATGACGTACAACGAAAGTCGCAATGGTGCGCCCCTTTTTGATCCTGAAGCGCACGACGAACTCAAAGTAGCAGCTTCGACGATCAAGGAACCGACGCTGCAGCAAGTTTTAGAGACAGGTATAGGGTTTATTCACGGTGGAATGGCCAACTCAGATTGGAATAGTGCGATCAGTCTTTTCAATGCAGGAACTATCAAAGTTCTAGTTTGCCCAGCTGATCTATCTTGGCAGTTGAGCTCGACTGCACATTTAGTCGTTATAATGGGAACAGAGACCTACGATGGCAGAGAACGTCGTCATGTTGACTACAAAATTAGCGATATGCTTCACATGATGGGGCGACACGAAACAGGTTCAATTGGAAAATGTATCATTATGTGTCATCAGCCAAAAAAGGAGACACTAAAAAAGCTTTTGTACGAGCCTCTACCCATCGAAAGTCACCTTGATAGCTACCTACACGATCATATTATATCAGAATGCGTAACAAAAACAATCGAAACAATGCAAGACGCTGTTGACTATCTAACATGGACCTTCTTATACCGACGTCTACCGAAAAACCCGACATATTATGGTCTGCAAGGAACGTCGAATGTCCATATTAGTGAATTTTTGAGTGAGATGATAGAAACTGTAATGGGAGATCTTGAAGAAAGCAAATGCATCAAGATCAGTGATGATGGAGAAATTTCACCCTTGAATCTCGGAATGATTGCCGCATACTACTATATCCAGTATAAGACCATTGACATAATTGCCTCTTCTGTGACGCCAAGACAAAAATCCGGGGAGTATTGGAGATTCTCTCTGCTGCTTGGGAATTTGCAGATCTTCCACTTCGATACAGGGAAGAGAAGACCATAAAGATGTTAGCTCGAACTCAACCACATGCCCTCCCCGATATTCCCTACGACGCGCACATGAAAACACTGGTCCTGCTACAATGTCACTTCAGTAGGAAGTCAATACCGGCAGATCTACGTACTGACCAAAAGATGATTTTGAATGAAGCTCCTAAGCTTGTTCAGGCAATCGTGGATGTTATCAGTAGTAATGGGTGGCTGAAGCCAGCTCTAGCTGCAATGGAACTTAGTCAAATGATCATCCAGGGTCTTTGGAACAAGGACAATGTACTCAAACAGATTCCATACTTCACCGATGAAATTGTTAAGCGCTGCATGAATTACAAGGGTGAAGAACCAATCGAGTCTGTGTTTGATATTTTAACATTAGAAGATGATATCAGGAACGATTTACTTCGTCTACCGGATGACAAAATGGCCGACGTCGCAGTTTTCTGTAACAATTATCCCAACATTGAGGTTTCATATGAAGTACAAGATGAAGACGATGTAACTACTGGAGATCCGGTCCAGATAGTTGTTCAATTGGAACGGGATATTGACGAAGAAGAAATGACCGAGGAGGAGTTGGCGGAGCTTGGCACAGTGTCAGCACCGCTCTACCCACATGAAAAGAAAGAGGGATGGTGGATCGTAGTTGGAGATATTTCCTCCAATACTCTACATGCATTGAAACGAGTGAATCTAGTGCGAAAGCAAAAAGTTGTACTCGAGTTTCTTGCACCAGAAGAGGCAGGGGACTACAAGTTGGCGCTCTTCTGCATGAGCGATAGCTACTTAGGATGTGACCAGGAATACACCGTGAACATTAGCGTTGCTCAAGGTGACGACGACTCTGACTCTGAAAATGATAAAGAATAAAGTCTAGAAAGTGATTAAGTATAGTTAAGATTATTATAAGCAGGTTAAATCAGGGATACTTTTTCGTAATATATATTATAAAACAGTAACGTCATATACAGTAGACGTAGTTCCTAGTTGATAGAATCATATAGCAAAAATAATATGACAGTTAGTATAGAAGCCGCAGTCGGAAAATAATTCGTGTGGATGTATGTGGACGAACTAGAACTCGAATCGCTCTTTCAAGGGTATCGCGAGAACTGTGGGACGTTCATAGCATCTGAGAAATAAATACTCGAGTAGATTCATCATTTTTCCTCCCTTCGGCATTTGCAATGGTGGAAGCATTCCAGGGACAACTGGAAGAGGATCAGAATCGTGATCCAAACTCTGCTGTAAAGATAGATCTGGCCAGGAAGGCTGATGATGACCATCTGATGAGAAATATTCAGAAGTTGGGTACTGAGGCCTATAGTAGTGATGGGGAGCATGAGGACGAAAGGCCGAACGCTTCGAATCTTCCATGAGATTATCAATGTTCAAGTTTTCAAAGTGAGCACCGATGGTAGGGACTTTGTCACGTGGTCGCTCGAAAGCCGATAAATATTGCTGAGATTTCGATTTCGATCGCGACACCGATGTTTGTTGCTGATGCTGTTGCTGATGCTGTTGCTGGTTGCTGATGCTGTTGCTGTTGCTGATGATGCTGATGGTGGTCATTATTAAATTCATTATTATGACGGAAGATCTGTGCTGCCGACTCGTGAGACGTTCGTGTTACTGCATCCAATTGAGCTTGCTCGTCCTTCCACTTTTGCATTACGTCCTTGTACTTATTTCGTTCCTCTATTTCTGCTTCGACGTATGGAGCTTTTTCAGCTTCAGAAGCATTGCGCCACATTTCACCAAGAAGTCTGGAAACATCTGTGTTGCATACATCAGGGTTTTCTTCTTTGACCGTTTTCCTACGACCTTTCGAAAATTTTAGAAACGCTGACATGGGGCGTTTGGGAGCACCTGGATGTTTCTTGGCTCGACGTTTTGGGGTATTCCATGTTCCTTTGTATACGGCTTTCTCCTGAACAAACCGGACCTTATCGTTGCGAGCCTCTTCATCCCAATATGCCCGATCCTTGTCAGAAAGAATTTTCCAAGCTGTTGCGAAGATTTTGAGCAAATCATCATTGTCCTTCGCGATTCCTTCTTTTTTCATAACTTCCTTTTTCTTGTTATCTTTGAAACACATAAATGCCGAGCGAGGAGGCTTTGGCTGTTTTAGAATCGACTTCGACGTGTCAGTCGAGGTCTTGGTCAATGTCAATAACTTCGAGGACGGTGGAGATTCTTTCTGATCGCGTTGATCAGATGGGTGAGACCGATGCTGTTGATGGGGGTAATAATGCTGCTGCTGCTGCTGCTGCTGCTGCTGATAGTATTGTTGTTGATGATGATAATACTGATAATGATGCGGGTGGGGGTGGTGATGATTATGATGGTTTGACGATGAATGTAGAACGATAGGATGTTGGTGATGATCCGAAAAGGTGGGACTTTGTTTGATCTTTGCGTGCTTTACATCATTCTTTCCTTTCTAGCAACGTTTTCAGACGAACACAATACCTAAGATACGATTCATAAAAAGAAAATACGTGTTAGAGCACACGAAATATTGAAAGAAAGGAAACCATGGAAGGAAAATGTTGTACTCATTCATTATCATTAAATGCCAATGTCTTAGTATCGCTTACCTGTTTACTTGGCGACATGATTGATAGACTTCCTTCTAATGATACCCTTTCAATGCGGAGAATAGGTATTCAATGGAAATGAGAATATACAAATTAAATGTATAAACAAAACTATGGAGTGAGACACAAGAGTCTTCATTCAGTTTATGAATTGACTACAAACATCATAAAGACAGTCGGAATATTGACATTGATTTAAAAAGACAATATCGTATTCAAAAAATAAGTAACACGACAACTTATTGAAAGAGGCCAAACTCTGCAGTCCCGTCTCAAGATTTTTCTCATTTGATGTGTTTAAATATAGGTGATGCTTGCGGGAGTATCATTGATGCCTAAGAGATGATCAAAATTTATGTGTTTCGAATCTTAAGATAAGAAGAGACCTGGGCCTGTGGTGGTTGATTGATACATAGATAGGATGAAGGAACCAAATTTTCATGCTGTTTCAAATACTTACGATCCCACGTGACACGATGAACGGATGAAATCATACAAAAATTTGAACTTAACATCTCTTCTCTTAAAAATCTCAATTCGTCGTAATCGCAAGGGGGGAGAGGTGAAGATTCAAGAAACACCCTCAATTCTTTCACAAAGTGCATTCCCCCTTTAGTCCAGTCCCGAATTAATTGAATCCATGGATGATCGAATTATAAAATAAATTCGAAAATCGAAAAATCATCATCGGCAACATCATTGCTCATTGCTTTTGTATTGCATCGTTTACTAACTTACTATCTTCTAGAAGAAAGTAGTAGATGGATACAACTATTATTCGTCACGTAGAGGTGGCTGTAACACGGACAGGACCATCGTCGATTCTATCGGATCTTAAAACTCGATTCGAATTTTTTCTAAATAATAGCTTAGAGAATCATGAATTTTCCCGTGGAAAAAATGGAGAACTCGATCTGGCCTTGTTTGTACCGAATGATCCTAAACTACCATACCGTGTAGTTAACGTGCGCATCATTGACGACAATGAAGACGCGGAAACTGCATATTCGAGCTCATCATGTAGCTACAAGTATAAGGTATACACTTATGAATTGAGTCACGAAGAAATTTCTACGGAAGAAATCGATCCTGGAGACGATGAATGGGTCGCTGGATGTGACAACCTCGTCTTACCACACGTCTCTTTAGATGGTCTTTGGGAGAGTTTGATTTTTGATTCCAATGTGAAGAAACAACTCTTGGCATATGCCCAATCAGCGATTCAATTTTGTGATAAGAAAGTTTCCTCCCACATTGTTCAGTGGAATCGAATATTGCTTTTACACGGAGTTCCGGGGTGTGGAAAAACTTCTTGCTGCCGAGCGCTTGCTCAGAAATTAGCGATTCGGCTAAAAGATCGCTTCCCCCGTTCTATTTTGCTGGATATTCATTCCCATTCTCTCTTTAGCAAGTGGTTCTCTACCAGTGGAAAACTAATCTCGTCACTCTTTTCGATGGTCAGAGACATGGTCGAAGACGATCCTAAATGCTTGGTGTGTATCCTAATCGATGAAGTAGAAAGCTTGGCCTCGTCTCGTGGTCAACAACAAAGTGGGGATCCTTCGGATGCTATGAGAGCTGTCAATTCGTTGCTTACTTCGCTGGATCGTTTAAGGTCTTTTCCGAATGTGATGGTGCTTGCAACAACGAATCTCACAGGACGGATTGATGCTGCCTTTGTTGATCGCGTTGATTTAAAAGTACACATTGGATTACCGATTCTTCGAGCTCGATATGAAATTATGAGAACGTGTTTGAAAGAATTGATACGAGTAGGAATCGTTGTGGTTCCGCACTCAAACGAAACAGACAATCAGTCTACTGATATGATTACCGAATACGTGACTAAAGAAATTGTTGTTGACTTTACTGTAGCCGAAAAGGAAGAACGGGAGAAGATCGTCGACGACGAAAGTGGGATGCTTCTTTCCTGCTCTCGAGAAGCGGATGGATTGAGCGGACGAAGCCTTCGTAGGCTACCTCTTCAGGCATATGCACAGTTCATATCTTCAGAAAGTGATAGTGGATGTCTATCTGTGCGATCCTTTTTGCGGGCTTTGTCTCAAGCCATTCAATCGGAACAAACAGCTCGTTTGGAAGTTTGAGAATGCGGGTAAGAGTTTTAGGGGAGGAGAGATCGCCATAGGGAATATGTGTAACAATGATGGGGAACCAATAAAATAAAATCTACATATTCCATGTAAATTTTCATTATTTTCATTCTGGTAGTCATGATATAATACCAGTAGTATGTAGTCTAGGTCGTACAAAATGTACAGATAATAGTATGCTATACTAGATCTAGCTATGGCTGTATTGTATGCATGTGTATATAAGTGTAGCATTAAAATGTGTGATTTTAGCTACTATGATGAGGGAAAAGAAACTAATTTTTATATTTTTTATCGGGGGAGATGGGAAATTTATTTTAATTTTCTCTCCATTTTTAATTCGACGGACGGACTGTTTGACCTGCAAAATAGCTGACATGATAGCTTTGATAATGGTGTTATTGCGTATTGCACGTTTAAACGTGGTAAACAACTTGCAAAAAGTGATAACGTTAGTTAAATTACACCTGTAGAAGTACAAGTCGACATCAGAGCAACCGAAGTCTGTTCTACTGTATCGCCAACGAACTGAAGCATTAGATCGACCAGTCTCGACCTTGGACCTCGAGTAGTAAGGTTGTACAGTATTTTAAAACAAGTGCATCTAGCTAGATGATGAACCGGTTATATTCCGGCGGTCAACGTCGGCAACTCTTCTCTGTCGCGTTGAAACAGTTTGGACAACTACAAACACCACAAATACAGCACCGTAGTATCATGCTAGTTACGGCTAGATCGTCACCGTCACCATCATCGCTTTCGATGAAAACAACATATAACAATAATTATAGTGATCATGAAAATTTGATAGTGTTTTTGTTCGACAGTTTTCGGACATGTCGTTGAGACGTCCTCCAACAAAACAAGACGAAATCGACGTCGATTCAAAGCGAAAATGGAGATCTCACGCGGTTTCCTTAGAATTTGGTAACTACCGAGACGATTACGATGAAGACTACACTGAATTAGATGGCAACCCCAATTCATCCTTGACTACCAACGGTACGAACAATTCATCAGCGACATCATCAGCAGCAGCGACGTCAACATGGCACGAGGAAGAAGTCGAACTAGCCGATAGAGTACGAGAAATTCAGCAGGAGGAAGACGAACGACGAAAACGATGGCTTAATAACGCAAAGGCTCCCATACGTCGATCGATTATAGACGAACGAGGTCGGGCCTATGGTCGTGGTGGACGCAAAACAGCCTCAGCTAGGGTATGGATCCAACCTGGATTCGGAAATGTTGTCGTTAACCGGAAAGACTTTGTTGATTACTTCGAGCGTACTTCTGATAGAGAATTAATTTTAGAGGCCTTGGCTGCGACTGAAACCCTTGGTCGGTTCGATGTAACTGCAACGGTCGAAGGTGGTGGTTTGAGAGGACAAGCTGGAGCTATTCGACACGGGTTGGCGAGAGCCTTGAATCATTACAATCCCGACGTGTATCGTCCGCCACTCAAACGGTTGGGATACCTGACAAGAGATCCTCGTAAGGTTGAACGGAAAAAGATTGGACATCTTAAGGCACGAAAGAAACCGCAATGGGTCAAGCGTTAAGGAATAGAAAATTAATGAAAGAAAAAACACACGAATTTAAAATTACCAAAAAGAAAAATAAGATAAAATTCAAACAAAAATGCACGTAGATCAATTTTTAGACTACTTTCTTAGGAATAGTTTATTTAGATAAGAGACCTATCCTTTTCCGTTTTGTTGAAGAATAAGAGAAAAAAGATATGGCGATTTCAAAATAAATGGTTGATTATGTAAATGTAATTTATTTGTCTCAATAGAATAAGATTAGACATGTTTCTAAGGTCTTGTATTTAAAAGTCTTCATCGTCCGAGTCTGATTCGGCCATAAAAGAATCATCGTCGTCCTCCTCGAAGGTGTATGTGGTCGCCTTTTTTGCTCTAACACGGGTTGCGCGTTTTGGAGCTGGAGCTGAAGCTTGAGCCATTTCCGCATCAGACAAATCCGACTCTGACTCAGATTCATCATCCCAGTCCGCCTCTTCTTCTGATTCAATTTCCAAGATCTTTTTCTTTGCTACTGCTACTTTCTTCTTCGCAGGTAACTTGGCTTTGGCTTTAGGAGAAGGTCTCTTCTTTAAGTTCTTGATATCATCGTCGACTGCCTCATCATCGACGTCGACGTCAATTATCTTCAGTGGCTTAGAAGCTTTCTTTGCTGCTGGTTTTCTTGCTTTGGGAGCTGGTTTCTTTCTAACTACAACTTCAGCTTCTTTCATTTCAACGTCGACGACAGCCTCATCGTCATCATCAACATTAATTATCTTCTTAGGAGCTGGAGCTTTCTTTGCTGCTGCTGGTTTTCTTGCTCGGGGAGCTGGTTTCTTTTTGACAACAACGACCATTTCTTCATCTTCGTCTTCGTCATCGCTATCCCAATCATCTTTTTTCTTTTTTTTCTGGGTCTTCTTTTTCGTAGCTGCCGTTTTCGCTTTTTGTCTCTTTGCTGTCTTCTTCTGGGCGTTCACTTCGTTTACTTCTGCTTGGAGAATCTCTTCATCTCTTTCTTTCAAAGCCACCTCGATTGCATCAAGGTCCTCACACCAAATCTCGCTAGGTGTTTTCGCTTCAAGCTTTTCAAGCTCTGCAGTTCTTTCAGCAAGTTGCTTTCGAAGAAGCTCCGCTTTTTCATAAGTCAAGGCCTACATAGATACAGAGTAAGATTAATTCAAATAAATGGAGAAACAGAAAGAAAGAGTGAGATGCAGTGGTAACAAAGAATAATCAAAAAAAATGATAATGTATAGCATATGTCGTCAATGACTACTTCAGTACTTACCATAATTCTCATACCCAACAAGTAGTCGTAGCCTTTTGAAAGATCCGAAGTAGAGGTCGAATCTTCTTCATCGTCGTCATCGTCGGAATCATGATTGCTTCCATTATTTGTCTTATCGAATAGATCGTATCCACTCGATTGAAGCTCTTTCAGTAATTCAGTCTTCTTGCGATTGGAAACCACTAATGTCCTATTACAAACTTCATCAACGAATCGGGCCTTGTTCGATAGCATCTTCTGTTCCTGGTGGAGTTTCTTGACTAACAGCGCTTTTCTCTTCACGTAAAATTCCATTCGAGTTCCGAAAAAGGATTCCAAGATATTTTCAGGTTGTTCATACTTTACGATCTTCCTTTCGTTGTCGTAAAGGTGCATATTAGTGGTGGAAGTTGAGGAAATGAGCTTGAATTTGGCGTATAATCCACCCTTAGGTAGTTTCTCCCACTTATCAATCGAAGCTTTGTCGGCCGTAATAGTAAAACTAACCGTGGTATCCGTATGGTTTTCCGCAAAGTCTTTGATTTCCGGAGTGACTCCAGGTTTTTCGGAAACGATCATTTTTTCGAGGGCAATCTTGCAGTCTTGTGTCCAGCCTCTGACGGGTAACTCGCTGATAAGTAGAGTTTCGTCATCTTCTCTCTCGATGATTCCGTGCACACTGTATTTTCCATCTCCCTCAGGTTTGATCTTACCCGAGAACCCACTGTAAAACGGATCCATTTTCACTACTGGCTCTCCCTTGATCATCTTGCGGATATTGGAAATGATCTGACGAGGATCATAGTTCGGGACCTTCGATGACCAACCGGTTCCAATTCCATCCGATCCGTTCACCAAAACCATAGGGATTACTGGCATATAGTAATCAGGCTCAATCGATACACCATCATCATGTAGGTAGTTGAGAAGTTCATCATCATCAGGGTGGAAAATAGCTCGCGTATTTTTTCCAACATAGTGAAAATGTAACGGGGGGAGGCGTGGTCCTTACCGCCCATGCGGCGAGTACCGAATTGACCAGATGGAGTCAATAGATTGATATTGTTAGAACCCACATAGGTTTGTGCCATATTGATAATCGTTGTGTGTAACGATGCCTCACCATGATGATAGCAGAATGCTCACCGATGTAGCCGGATAATTGCGCCACTTTGATCTCGTCCTTGAGCTTACGCTTGAAGCAGGCAAACAACACCTTTCGTTGAGAAGGTTTGAAACCATCCATTACGTGGGGAATAGAGCGTTCGCAGTCAGCTCTACTAAAAAGGATGTATTCTTCATTGATGAACTGGGAGTACTTCACTCCCGCGCCTTTTTGTGCATCTGAATAGTTGAGGTAGGTATCCTTTTCGAATTGTTGGAGCCAATCCTTTCGATCATTGGCACGTTTCTTGTTAAAGACCATATCAATAAGGCCGTCTCCGTAAGATGTGGACTTATCAGGAACTAATATTTTGTTTCCGTTGTCCTGCTCCTGCCCATCAAATTCGAGAGGATCGATTGCCATTGCTGCTACTTCCTCCTCCTCCTTGACATCCAAAGAAATTCTTTCGAATCCTACCTCATGAAGGTCAAGGTTACTGAAATATTCTTTCGCATCAGCGGCAGTCGATGTACCGAGACCCTTATAATATTTGATTTTCCATCCTTTCCCATTATTTCCGGTTTCCTCCTTCCACTCTTCGTACTGGGGAATAGTAAAGAACGTCTCCGACTTCTTCCCTTTCGTCACCTTGACAATTGGCGTAATGAATTGCTGAAGGAATCCAGGAATGTCCAACAAAGATGGCCCTAATAAGTAAGTTATCAGTTAGTGTTGAAAAAATAAAGCATACAAAAATTGTGTTAGTGTCTTTTTCTTCTTCTATTTCATCATGTATTCAAATGAATGGAAACGATTGTAGTAGCTAGTGGTAGTCATCATCTGGTTGTAACTTACAGAAAGTATGGAGAAAGTTGATAATCAGACCTTTGATATGCGACCCGTCGTGATCTTGATCTGCCATTATCATGAGGTGCCCGTACCGAAGTGTCTTGAGGTTGGTTTCGTCGTATACCACACCATGCTTGAGACCAAGAATTTCGATGACATTCTTGATTTCTTCATTCTTCATGACCTGAGTATGGCTAGCGTCTCGTACATTCAAAGGTTTTCCTTTCAGAGGATACACACCATAATGGTCACGTCCGATGACCGAAAGACCTGACATAGCCAGGGACTTGGCTGAGTCTCCCTCCGTAAGTATCAATGTACACTTGAGCGAATCTTTCGATCCTGCGCGATTCGCATCATCAAGCTATTAAGCGACAGGAATAGAAGTACGGTAAGACATTATTTGATACGATGTACATGATGTGATATGATACCGTCCACGCGGAAAAAAGAAAAAAAGGAATTTATGCATTGTATTTCGTGTGTTGTACTGTTCTTACCTTTTGGATACCAGTTAGTTTAATTTTCTTGCTTCCTCCAGTTTTCTTGAGCTCTTTTTTGGCCTTAAACATCGCAAACGAAAGAATACTGTCCAAGATTTCACCCTTCGCAGAACAAGCTGCTTTGAGGAATTTATCGGAGAGTTCACATTCATCTTTATAGCAATTTTTACGATTGGTCAAATGGTCCTTGGTCTGACTGTCGAAGGTCGGATTTTCTACAAGTGCATTTACAAAGATGCACAAATGATTCTTGATTTGATTATTACTAATCTTTGTCCCACCCTTGTTCTTCTTCTCGACGGCTTTAGCAAGAGACATTGCGATTTTATCAGCAACAAAAGACACGTGGGTACCTCCTTTCGAGGTACAGATCGCGTTAACGAATGAAATTTGCATCGGACTTCCATCCTCCGAATGAGAAACGCCAACCTCCCACTTGTCGTCAACCCTTTCGAAAGCACATGGTGGATTGACACCCCTGAAGATCTTGATGTAATCTTGGAAGGATTTGATAGGTAACTATGGACAATAATTAATAAATATGAGTTAATATTATCAAATCACGTGTGAGGAATTATTGTATATATTTGTTGGACGAAGAATTCCATGCCAGTTTCATTGTCGATACACATACACACACATACACACATACACACACACCACACACACCACACCACCACGCGTAATTTTATGTATAATATGATAACTCACCTTCTTCCCATTAAGAGTCACCGATAACTTCTTACCCTTACTGTTTGCCATGCTACCCGCAATATCGTATGCACGCTTCGAGAGAAGTCCAACAGTATCCTTGTCGAGCGATGTCATTTTGAATCGAGAAAGTTCAGGTGAGAACGTGATTTGAGTATAATCCCCCTTCTTCCTTTCATTAGCCGTGATATTCTTGATGATGGGTTCACTGGCGTGTCCCATGTTTTTCGTGAATGTTTGTTGAAATTTCTTTCCACTTTCGACATCTACACATTCAACAATGAATTTGGTACTAAAAATGTTGGCCAATTTTGCACCGTAACCGTTACGGCCTCCTGTCGTCTTCTTCTCGTTGTCGTCAAAGTTCGACCCAGTCAATAAATTACCGAATAGCAAAGTTGGAACGTAACAATCGTGTTCACCATGACGAACGACGGGGATACCTTTTCCGTTATTCTTGACAGAGATCGAATTATTGTCTTCGTCAATAGTAACATCAAGTCTGTCCATGTTCTCGTCACGTTGTTTGTTGTCGGCGGCATTGACAATGACTTGGGTTTGCGGTAGATGGGGAAGTAAGACAAGAAGGAAGAGAAGAAGAAGAAGAAGAAGAAGAAAGACAGGGGGAAAAGTAAGTTAGCGAATATTGAGAAGTCGATCCTATCTCGTTATAATATGGTAGGTCATTGTTTCTCCTTTCTTCTTCTTTGCGAATGGATGAATCAAATCAAATCAAATCAAATCAAATCAAATCAAATCAAATCGAAATTAGAACTTACTTTCGTCAAAGATCTTGTAAAGACCAGGTGTGTACGTAATTGTTTTGTTGATAATAGCATCCTCAACTTCATCGTAGATAAACATTTGTTCCGTCATTGGCTCAACTGATCCAATGTAGGTATCAGGACGAAGAAGAATATGCTCGAGTTGCGATTTCTTCTGGTACGTCTCTTCGACTGTCTTCTTCTTGGCGTTTTTGGTTGTTCCTTTGGCAGTTGTTGTTGTTGCCGATGATTTTGGAACATTACCAGCACCTTCGGTTCTTGGAGATAAGATGGGATTCTTCCTGTTGTTTTTACCTTTGTTGGAGGAGGAGGAGGCTGCCTTCTTGCCTTTAGTAGACTTGGGCGCCATGCTCTTCTTGTTTTCTTCGTCGACCATCATAAAGCTATCGTCGTCGTCGTCGCTTTCGACTTCAAAGTCTGATTCTTCGTATCCGATCATACTGATATCATCTTCAATGGCTGCCATCTTTGCTGCTTGGTAGTTGTTGAATAGATCTGTTGGAAGTTATTGCTTACCGTTGTTAGTTACTAGTTTGATTACTAGCTCTTCTTTCCAATTTGTGAGTGGATCGAGTGATCGAATGATTTTTGCTACGAAACACGGATTTTTTCTTCTTTTTGCTTTTTGCTTGATGGTGGCGTGATCTTTCGAGCAAAATTAAGATTTTGCTCGTTGAGATTTCTGACCGTTGTTATTTTTTCCCGGAGTGGTTATTTATTTTTTACCGTTGTCAGTTGTTGTCGTGAAAATCAATCTCGTGTGACCTAGCACGGGAAAGAAAATCATTAAAACTAAAAGCGGGGCGGCAATTTTTATACAGCAAAAGAATAAATCAATCGTGTTCACACAAATGTGTGAAATAAAAGCAACGCACTACGCTACAGTACTAAATAAAGTTACGTAGTATGTTATCTCAATTATTATCTAGAGAAAAAGGTGGAGTATGCATCAGATGAATCAATTTGTAAGACTATAATGTTATTGACTTCTTTCTGATATGGAGTAGCGGCTGTTAGTCTTGTAGAAAAGTAATAGTAGGTATGTGTGATATATACTTACTTTAATGTGTAGGGGAAGAATTTCATATGCAAACTGATTTCACATCCTTGAATCTAGTTGGGTGAGAACTAACTATTGAGATGGCCATCCTGGATTAGTTACTGTCACGTCTAGTCTACTACTAGTTTTGCCTTTGTTGCCTTGATTACTAAAACAGGTTTTGAACAATATTTGCACTTGCATTGATGATCTCTACTGTTGACTTTGCCTCCATTGTTTTTACATTGATTATCATGTTAATCTACTTGAGCAAGCTGTTTGTTTTTCCATAGCAGCGTTACTTTACTGCTCTTCTCTTTTCCTGTCAATATGACAGTTTTAACTAAGTCTTTACTGTCTTAATATGTTGCATTTTGATTAAGCTCTTATCCCTATAGATATTCTGTCGTCTTCTCTTGTCTTTTCAGTTTGTAGTTATCTCTATGGCAATTTCAAGATGAGGCTCCAAGGTATGATCCATGATGCTGATTGATGGTGTAGCTATAGAGAAGCCACAGCTCAGACACAGTCCTGTGACGCCCTTTCGAATTATCCTTCCACAGTGAAAACAGAAATAAAGCCTTGGTCTCAAGAAGACACAAAGACCCCATATGCTCACCTGTGTATCCGCTAAACTGTGCATTAAGTAATTAAGAGTGAGCTTAATCACTATATAGAGGGTGTAAGTCTACTTGTAACTACATGGTCTTTCACTAGTGACTCGTGTCCTACTCCCACATCTTCTCACACTTTCAACTTGCAGAATCTAAACAAAAATGAAAAACACAAGGAAGAATATTACTACTAACGTTATGTTTACAATTTCTTCTTGCACATGTAACTAGAAATACAGATCAGTCTGTGAGAACGACCATTGGATCTCCTCCTGTACTACCAGCAATGAGCAAACTTTTGTGATAATTTGATAATGTCTAATCTCAAGACAGAATAATGGTGGTTTGCATATATTTTTTCTAGGGGATAATTCCGTTAACTTAGCCAAAAACATCTCAACAGCAGATTCATGGATTGCATACTTACTTTTTTGACACTTCGGGTTGATGTATTTACATTATAGTTTAATTATAATTATTTAGGGCTCCACATTCCCAGTCGCGTCTCAAATTGCAAACGTCGTAGCTTCTCTGCTCGATCTAGAACACTCTTCTCGTATCTTTTCAAGTATTCGTTCCAAAATAAGCATATCAATGGCATAACAAAAAAAGCCAATAGGAAATAGTACCACGGAAGCAACGAAAAAGTCCCACGTTCAATAGTAAGCAAAAGATATATAGCAATCGCAATAAAGGCAACCAAAACAGATATTGCCCACAGATGATTCCTCCTCCAAGGAGGATCTTCATAAATGGGTAGAGTTCTGTATATAAAGGTTGCAGATGTTACAACAGTCAGAAACGCTAGCTCAGCGAGACTTAGTGCCACAGCATAATCTCGAGCAACTCCCGAATGGTCACTCAATTCACTACATCGTATCACAGAAGCCCAATTTCCTGGAACAAGATTGGACGAGCACTTGAGCTGGATAAGATCAGGTTCGTGCTCGATCATCAATTCACCATATGCAATTAAATAAAGCAACTGCGGCAGTATTGCCTGAGGAAGTGCTTTTAGCAACGACACAATGCGAAACATTTTGCCTTCTCTCTTCCCAAAGCTGACCGAAATATCATTCTTGGGGGGCACCTGCTGCATGGAACGCTTATCAGGATCGCTCATGGTCATAGGAAAGCCAACTAGAGGAAGAATGATAAGCATGTACAAGGCTGATCCAAGAATGGGTACAAATGGAAGAGTTGTAGCCACAGAGCAGACAGTGAAGAACACGTAGAGAGTAAACGAGAGATAGCCATGTAGGAAGAAGATTGATGCAGAGGTAGCAGCTGCCAGAGATGCGCGTCCCTGTGCAAGGATTGTTGGCATGTGTTCAATAGAGGAGATTCCGTGAACACGAAAAGCGCAGCAATGAGAAGATATGGCGGATGAGAAAATCACTTCTGAAGGAAGTAGGCTGTCGTAATTGAAGTTTTCTTCGTTCGTTTCTACTAAACATTCACTTAGGACGTCCACTCCGATGGCCAGGTCCGCCGTACTAAATATCTTCGAATTTCTGGGTAAGTGTGAAAGTCCGACAGCAATTACTGTATCGTGGTATTCCTGGAATATATCGATCTTTTACAAAAAAGTTTGGCACAACCATAAGATACAATAAATAGAAGCATGAAACGTTACCGACGTTGCGAAATGATTATTGAGACATGCATATTTCTTACCATTTCTGTAGTTGTATCCTTTGTTGCATCCGTGAATAAACTGACCAATAGCGGAACGTTATCGACATCTTTGAGGTGCTTTCGGACACTTTCAATACCATGAGGCAGTTTTGCGTTAACGTCCCAGTCAGCATAGTTTGAAATCATTCTATGCTTATCTTCCTCACCTTGAACAAGCGTTCTTAAGGATATGGCGCAATTCCAAGCTACATCAATCCCCATCTGTGATGCAATCTCCTTTTGCTTCTCATATTTCGGGGCGAGAAGTATACAAATCTGACACCAGCATCTTGCAACGTACGCAACAATCCCTGAGTTTCAGATCTGGGAATAACGAGAGACCCTAGCATACCTAGGAAGATTTGGTTTTGCAGCATCGACCATTCGGTTGACGCTCCTTTGTCTTTTTGCAAAGGTAATAAATTCTCACTCCGAGGATAATTATCCAGCAAATAAGACTGGAAATTCAAAGAGAAATTGTGCACAGTTTAGCAAAGCATTTAAATAAAGACAGAAAAGAATCATTACATTCATACTTGGATCTTTGTACAGAAAATCCATAACGAGATGTCTACGTACTGTTGAATTTGAGTTTCCTGAGATTCGTTGTTCGAAGGTATGTGGTATCGGTGCATAGCTGAAAGCTTCCACATCTAAGTCTGCAAGTTTCCAGCTATCACTCGTTTCTAAAATTGTTGACCTATCATGAGATGCGAGAGGAAGTATGGTAGAATTTTCACCCTGCCAGGCCTCGTGACACATGCGGGTAACCACCGTTGGCTCCCCTACTGTCAAAAGCTGATACGCACCGGAGCGGCTATCTTGTACGACCACAGAAGTAGAATCCGCACGTAGCAAACCCCACCACCTTGATTCTTCTGATCCTCTTTCGTGAGAATCTATCTTAAGCCTCTCTCTCAATTTTTCTACATTAACAACATGTAGACGATTTTTTTCAATGAAGGGACTTTGGTCCCCTTTACTCCCTGAGACGTTTGCTTTTGTAGACAAACCGATGCATTGTGCAAATGATCTAAGTTGCATACTATTTCGTTCTTTGCAGACAAGATTAACGAGTTTTATCTTGCATACCTCTAGATCCTGACCATTAGTAGACAAAACGTCTTCTTCGTTCTCCGCCTGTGAAGAATACCCAACTCTCCTGACTGGCTGTTCATTTTTCTGATCTACTAGGAGACACGCAAGACCGATGCATTTTAGGGAGGGGAGATGTTGCCACCAATTTGGATCTTCAAATTGCACTTCGTGGTTGGCAAGTTCCGAGTCCAAGTCATCTCCTTCTGCTTCTTCTTTCGCCCTCTGAGTACCCATACGAAAGGTCTTTCGGAGTATACGTCTTCTATTTTTTCGGCGAGAAGGGACATGATGATGATCTCTCATAAGACCTTCGTCCGAATCGGAATCGGAATCACAATTAATTTCTTCGTCAAACGATCGATTTCTATTCCGTCTAAATTCTACCGAAGAGGAATCTGGAGCCTCGCTTTCGTCATCACTTTCATCTTCATAAGTAGGGCATAAATCTAGTAGTTTCAACCCTTTCCCCGAAGGGATCAACAGTTGCTGAGGAATAGCTTGTGGCTCGCACACTAATTCGTCATCGACCAGAGTAAAGCTTGTGGCTACTCCCAACTTTTCCAATAGGTTTAGTGATGCAGGAGGAACCCATACCAATGGCGACCTGCCTCCCATTTTGCCCCACCTGTTCCGACAGAAGATAGCTTGCAATATTCGGTCAAGATTCTCGCCTAGATCTTGAAGAGATAGGCGATTGGATAGAGTGGCAAGAAAGTAACGAATAATGATAATATCTACATTGACGGTATCAGATACCACATCTGAGGAGCTTTCCATTCTCACTCGACTGGCCACGGGATGATACGAGGCTAGGACTCTTGCTGTTCCCAAGGCTTCGATGATTATCAAACAACCCGGTCCGATGAATGGAGATGTTCCAATCGCAGCGAGAATTGGAGATGGTAGTAAGTAATAAATGTTCGACGAAAATTGTTGATATCGTCCCAAGAGCACTGCAGTTGTTAACAAGAAGGATGAAATTGCTACTAATGATAGCACATCTCGGACCGCATTTAGCTGCCGGTACAATTGAGGTTTCTTTGATTCGTGTTGTGGTTCTCGAAGGAAGGCTTCTAGCGGAGTTTCGACCACCTCAAAAATACGTACATCGTTGCATAATCTTAACCATGCATCGGAATCGTGCGTTGGTAGAGTCGTTCTTCCCTTACTTATTTTCCCAACTAACGACCCAACACTTTCTCCGCAAGAAATATCCAATGTAATTTTATCTCCTGATTCGAAGACAGTCATAGATTTCTTCCCTTCTAGTACTCGGCATTTCGCTGGTGCAAGATCACCAACCTGAAGAGCTATACGATCTCCTTCCACCAAAAGTAGCGTTGGAACGCGACTCCAAGATCCTTGACCAATAACACCATCACCACTACTTAGTCGATACACAGGATATATACCAGTTAAGGAGGTTCCCACTAGATCAATACCATCACTATCATTATCCTTATCACGTTCTGTTGACGATCGATTTGTATTTATTTCTACATCCGTCGTCCGACATCGTCCTTCTTGTTCTTGAAGTTCCTTTACAAATTTATTTATCATTCTTCGTTTTAAATTGTCTGTCCCATGTGAAAAAGAATATCGATACCGCACGACAAGCCAAATACTAAAGAGCGATGTGAAAAATATGATAGCAGCACCCACGACTTGTGACGACGAATATGGGTTGCGATATTGTTGACTGTCGTTGTCGTTGCTTATGTAGAAGTAAATTGCTATGACCAAAAGGGCAACCGATGAACCAATAGCCCCGAAAGTAAGATCGAAATCCCTCTTGACCCAGAACGAAACGAATATGGGTGTTGTTGATTCTGTACTACTAGTTTGCGAACTATGAACTTTATTGATGTCTGTCTGTAGGTAGTTTTCCAACGAGTGCCGTAGACGACTCCTCGCCTCCTTCCATGAAAGGGGAGACATCGTCCTTTCGTAAATCGCAAATGAAATTAAAGATCTTCTTGATGATTGATGATGGATGTTTCAGATTGTTGATTGTTTCAGATGATATGGATCTTATTGTTGTGTCAAAAAGCAACTAACTGAATCTCGATCAGCTGCTATTTAGTCACGAGTGAGTATGCCTCCAGGGTCAGTCACGGTAAATTATCGCGCCAAAAAAAACAACATTGAAATTAAAATTCTGGCGCGCCTGCAGGATAAAAAATGAGTTTCCTTGTTCATACCGCTAGCTAGCGTACTGTAGAAGTCAAGTTTTGTGCATCAGCTTTCGAATGTTGTGTTCGTTCAGAGCATAAGATTACAAATCCACCCTTTTTAATCGATAAAAAGCCTAACGCTACAATTGTACAACGATACGATACAGACAAACGACAACGGAAGCAAGCAAAGAAACAAGAACTGTCTGATCATAAATCATTATGCCTACTCTATTGTCCTCGCAATCGACTCAACATTATCATGATGCAATAATGCATTCTGCTGATGTTTCTCCTGCTGGAACAACCGGAACTGCTGATGATGCTACTACCGCACCCGCCATCATTCTGAGTTTCAATGGCGTCGACTTCAAGCTATCGTCCATGACGTCCTCATCTGAAGTGTCCTACAAGAACGAATCCGATAACTTGATCCTATCATTAACTGGATTTACTGGAACTTTGATGGTATCCAAGACGATGATGACTTCGTCGTCGTCGGGTATCATTGCAAATACAAGTACAAGTGACGTTACAACTACAACAGGAACGACATCGAGAACGGTCGAAGATGATACTAATTCACCGGAAACTAAAACTGAAACTGCAAAGAAGTCAAAGAAGGTCTCACCGGGACAACAAACACTTCCTTTTATGACAACGGGTGCAACAACTGCTGTGACAAAGAAGAGCAGCAAGACTAAGAGCAAGAAGACAAAGAAACGGACGACCGTAGCTCTTGCTGAGAAGACGCCTGCAAATTCGAAACGAAGTCGAACTACAAGCGCCATCAATACACCAGCAACTACCACTAATAGTACTTCTATTGATTCTTTCCTTCCACCAATTAGTATGGGTCAGGCAAGTCAAGCGACTCAACCTACGCAGTTGGAGGATGATGGCACTGATGTTGCTGCCGAAGACGAAGATGATGTCCGTGTTATCACCGCAACCGACACTACTACAAGATTGATGATGATGGAAACTAATGAAACGAAGAAGAAGACAAATGCTTGGAACTCGCCTTCTGTTCAAGATATCCTTGATGGAAGCGATTCTGTTGCAACCGTCAGGGACGGTGACGATGATGATATTAATATTGATATTGACGCTGATGACAATACCAAAACTATGGAAGACCCAGGAGATGACAACAACAACGAAGACGATGTCGATAATGGTGTCGCTATCAACGACATTGTCATTAATTCATCAGAGTCCGCCACTACTGAAGGTATCATATACCCAAATCCTCCAGCTAGATGGGGTCACACCATGACTCGGGTCGAGAAAGATAAAATCCTTGTGTATGGTGGAGCAAGTTATGATACAAATGGTGACCCAATCATTCTGTCCGATGTGCATGTATACGATCCGAAGAACGGAGGTTCTTGGCACGCACCAATTAATTGTCGAGGAGAAGCTAGACAATGGCATTCTAGTACGTACATTCCAGGACGGCAACAAATCATTGCATTTGGTGGTGAACAAACAAACAACAAGGGCAAGACTATCACTAGTGACACTCTTCGTGTTCTTGATACAGAAATCATGCTTTGGTATCCTCCAGCAGTGGTACGTCTCCTTTTTCATTTCACTATCATCTATTTATTCATTTATCTTTTTTTCTCTGGAAGGAGGATATATAATCTTCCTCATCATTCTTATTATTGTCTAACATCATTGGCCGTTAATGAATCCTTTTGTTTATCTCGTATAAAGTCTGGGGACGTTCCTACCGGTCGTAGTGGACACACAGCTACATTCTTCCCTGAAACTAATGAGCTAATCTTGTTCGGCGGCGTCCGCGGTTCCAAGTGGCTTAACAGCGTTAGCATTCTTGATGTGACACGTTGGATATGGACGACACCAAACATTGTTGGTACGGCTCCGAAACCACGATCATATCATTCTGCTACGGTAGTAGGATCCCAAAAGATGGTTGTTTTTGGTGGCAACAATAAGTCAAGTTGTTTTGATACTGTCCACGTCTTGGAAGCAACCAGTAACGGCAGTGAAAGCACTACCAATGGATCGATCAACAACAACAACAACGGGGGCATTGCCTCCACCGGTTGGAAATGGTCGAATCCTACCATACGCGGAAAGGCCCCATTAGCCCGCACTGGTCATTCGGCAACGCTCCTCGAAGACGGAAAGACAATCATGGTCTACGGCGGCTGGGATCCCAATGAGGAAGATGAACTGACAGGTGAGGAGAATATCTTCAAAGGAAGTTATATGTTGGACACTCAAGAATGGACCTGGAAGGAGGGACCTTCTCCACAACCAGATGATAGTGCCAATGCTATTCAGGACTGTGGCCCGAAACGGTGCGGACATGCTGCTGCTTTAAATTCAGAAAATGGGGAAGTATTCGTCTTTGGTGGAAGAATCCTGGGAGAAAGTTTAGCGGGAGACGTGCAGCGATTAGTTCCTCCCCAGAAAACGGTGCACCTAGAAAGTTAAAAGATTGAAACGATCGGAACCAACTATTGGAATAGAGTTATTAATAACACCAGGAGGGAGACATCTCTAGCAGCAGCAGCAGCAGTAGTAGTAGTAGTCTTTTCTTCGTTTTTGATCGAGAAAAGTATTCTATTAATATATATATATAATTACATATTCATCCTTACTTAATGTATAGTGTACTTCTTTTACTACAAAACAACATAGTTCATCCTTTTGATATTATGATGAATAGTAAGCATCGAACATACATATAATACAAATCCAATCTTCGATTGTAAATTAGTTGCGTACTTACTATTACGAAAGTGCTTGAATAGCTATGACTACTTGCACAAGAATAATAAATAAACAGGTTTTGTAAAAATCTTTCACTAATAATTAATTACGAATATAATTGATTGCATTGTATCCATACTTAAACCACTATAATAGATCTCCAGCGTATTAATGTTACATGTTCAAAGAAGTCCATCTTCATAATTCTAGAACTGGCGGTCCAAATTACAAAATATGCAGATATCAATATCTGCGTACCAAGTAGTTATCCATTTATATCCTATTTCATTTTCAGAAAATAGGATATTCTTTCAGCACTTGATTCTCAACCTTGGAAAAATCAGTGCGTCATTCGAAATGGAGGATACCTTTGCCATTTTCTAGAAGGATGAAGTAACGAGGAATTCTCTGTACATGTTTTCACATAAAATACTATTTTTTTTAAAGCCCTTTTCCAAACAGAGACCCTTTCTGTCATCCAGAGAAACAATTGTGGTTACACCAAATTTGTCACTTGAAATGATAGGGAGGATCGCTCTTCGAAAGTGGAAGTGTCGATCGGGGATGGGAACAAAGAGAAACAAAAATGGTAGGATAAGGTCAGGGAATTCCTTCCCACTATTTATCCATACTATTTATTGAGTTACTCTTACTAACCAATCCGATCTTTCACCGGCCTATAAGCCGGACACTGTAAAGAAGAAGGAAATAGAAAGAAGGATTGATTGATTCGCCATTTTTGTTAGGTTCCAGGTTTACTTCACAATAATAATGTTACGAGTCAAGAGTGGTTGGTTTTCTTATTGTTACACTACACGTCATTCATTGTCTTTTCTTACCTGGACAATTCGTCTGTCCGGATCATCCCATGCAGAAACCACACTTCCGGGAAGGAGTGATGTTACCGTCAGTCTCGATTTCAGCGTTATCTAAACCTGCATCGAAGCTAGCACCTCCACGAGGAATGAAAGTGTCAGCGGCGATTTTTCCGGCAACTTGGTATGGAAGAGTTGGATTGGGCTTGTAAAAAGCATTCACAGAGGAACCGACGATTACGGCTAGTGAGACAGCAATGATAGAGTACTTCATGATGATTATGATGATTTTGTAGGGTTTGATGAGAAGG
This sequence comes from Fragilariopsis cylindrus CCMP1102, assembly GCA_900095095.1. Lineage (NCBI taxonomy): Eukaryota > Bacillariophyta > Bacillariophyceae > Bacillariales > Bacillariaceae > Fragilariopsis > Fragilariopsis cylindrus. Next base: position 14,894 of record FMBT01000160.1, on the reverse strand, counting down.
GTTCTGTGTTTTTGATTGTGTGATTGTAATAAGGGAAATAATCAATCAAGATAGAGTAAAATTATTACTACGAAACTAGCGAGCTCAACCGACCATTTAAAAAAGAAGATCTTTGATTGAGGGAATGATTGGCACGCATTTTGTTGATGGATTGCTTCTTTTGCTTTTCTGACTGTTCTTTTTCATCAATCGTGATTCAATTTCAAACGTTTTCCGGGAATGAAGATAAATAAATAATACGTAGCGAGTACGTACTTCCTCCAGCGAACACAAAATGCAGGCGCGCTATCTAATGGAATTATTAGAAGATAAAAGGACATTGAACCCTCAAAATCTTCGTAAAATCTTGCCTTACGGTATTTTTATTTTTTTTCGTACATTTCGTTTGTTGGTATATTTTAACGGTTCAAAGCGCTTTATCGTGTAATAATTCGAATCGATAGCGCGCATGCATTTTGCGTTAGATCAGTAGAGGAAGTACTGTACAAGCAATGTCATCAAAACAGGGTGCGACACGACTTCTGTTCGTCGTCCGAGAGCGTGTAAAATCATGTCAAAATTGAAAGACAAAACAGTAGCCTAGTAAAAACATTTACTATTTTGGTGCATGAAACTCACCAAAGGAAATAAGACTGCCAACATTAATATCCACATTACTGCTGATTAGGTTAGTAGAACAGAGAGGGAAAGATCAAAATATAGATCTTGATAAGGCACAGGGGAAAATTTATTGTTGTTTTCTTGGAGGTGCATACGAACATGGTTCCTACAGGTCACATATAGAAGGTGCACAAGAGAAGAAATATGAATAGAAAAAATATCAGCTAAAGTAATGGTGTAATACTGTCAATTATTATAATATTATTAGACACATATTTTAACTCATATATATATATATATATATATATATAATAATAAGATTGGTATCAGCCTCACATACTGACTGGTGCTGCAGAAGATTCACAAAAATAGAGAAATGATACCAGCCACCAAGTTTCAATAGTATCTTCTCATGTTCTTTTTATTATCTCTGGCCCCATGATGATCAAAACCAGGAAAAAATAAAACCACTATTTACCACTACTGACAGAACCAGAAAAATTGGTGATAAGAGAGGCAAAAAAATGACAGACAAAACTGTCACTTTGAATTAATTGTTCCTCTGCATACAAATCTACATGTCATAAATATTTAGCCCAGAAATAACAACATTTATGTACTAAATGGATTAGAGCGGCTTTAAATAGGAGAATGAGACCATGTCGTCATGATACCGTATGTTCTCTATTCGTAGAAAATTATGTCTATATTTTTATTCGTCGCCTTCGATCAGGTCCCAATAGTCGTCCTGAAAGAGTTTCAAGACCTGTTTGCGCTGTACATTATCTTCTTTTCCTTGTTCGTCACTCCAGCCGGCAAAGTCCGCCGCCTAAGAAATCAATGAACGAATACATATTAGATCATAGACCATAATTAAACTTTCTTTATCGACACCAAAAATAGAAAAAGAAGAAACACGCGCACACACACACATATTATATATATATATATTTACATATTTACAACAATACTTACTAATTGCTTCGCAATCAGATCGTCACCGTCTTCTTCTAATGCCATGGCACGCCCCCGAAGCCATTGAACAACATCGACTCGACCATATGCCACTGCATGCGTCAATGGCGTGTTACCAGCAGTGTTTGGAACAAAAAAATCTACCCCGACAACTTCGGCTAGGTATTGACAAACCTCGAGATTTCCACCACTTGTCGCTGATCAACGAGAGAGATACAAAACAAGTAAGTAAGTTCCGCAGGTAAGCAACGCCGAATACACATTAATATCTACAAACCGCACGAGTTTTTTCACGTACCCCAATGAGCTACCGTACAGCCGTTGCGATTAGAAGTATCCCATTCGGCACGATATCTCACCATAAGTTTCACGACATCCAAACTCCTAGACCATGCTGCCCACATTAAAGGCGAATTTCCATCTTTCGTTCGTTGATTGACAAGATCCTTAGCGGATAGTATTGTATCGCGGTTTTGTAAAGAACGATCTTTATTACGACGATCACACTCGGATATAATATATTGACACAAATAATAGTGCCCACCGGTACCAAATTCCTTAGAATTGGCACCAGCGCATGCCCAATGAAGAGGTGTTGCACCATCTCGTTCTGTCTTTTCTAGCAATTCATTGGGAAAGTAAGGCAAAAGCGTCCGGAAGGCCTCTAGATTTCCTACACCTGCCGCCCAGTGTAGCAATGTAGAACCACGAGTATCACGTTCCAAAGGATTGGCACCATGTTGAATCAATAGTTTCAAAATATCGGAAGAAGTAATATTTATATATTCGAGTGGCCAATTGTTATCTTTCTGGACTAATTCGTTCCTAGCAGCTGCCAAGAGACCTCTACCAAAAATAAAGTCAAAAGCTTCGATTTGTTTTGACGTTATCTGTTCGACGTTACTTGTATTATCTATATGATGGGAGCTGTTAGTTTGTTGTTTTTCTTGTTGCTGTTCCTGTTCTTGTTCTTCTTTTCGCCACTGGTTGCATAGAGCAGAGAATCGTTTCGTTTTTCGGCAGGACAATAGAAATTCCTGCAATCGGGTGGTGGTTCGTTGATTATCATAACGGGTACTATTGCTAGATGTCAATTCTTCTTCTCGTCGTAAAAGAGACAGACCATTAGGTAGATTGTTATATACTAAGAATGCATGACGAGGTGCGATTGTTTTTTCTAACCGTGCTCCGAAATATTGTGATGGAATTTCATATTGAGAAATATTCATATTATCAATATTATTGTATTTATTTTGGCCATCACCATCGTTATTATCCGACGATGTTAGTATTGTTTCTTGTAAGAAACGTATTTTTGGGTGGACATGGCGAGGAACATCTAGATCTAATAGCGGTGGAAATGTCCGATTCATCTCTATGACTTCTTTTTCGGTATAAAATTGAGTGAGATATTCGAAGGCTGTTACGTTGTGATGAAGATGTGACGAATTTCTATATAGGAAACGAAAGCCATGGTTGAGTCGCCGTGCCGGTCGCGGACCCTTTGTTCGTTGCTCATGTGGACGTCGATCGATTGTTGTGACCTGATGTTGCTGTACGGTATCGTCAAGAAGACCAGTAGCAGAATCTGACGACGAAGAAAAACGAACGAAAATTTCTTTAGCAAAGTTGGTCGGTCGTCGCAGCAGTATCGGTTTCGGTGCTATGAATGAGACTGTTGGCTCAATGAAAAAGCTGACAATACTGCAAGAGCTATCATTAACAGATAGAAATAGTTTTGATGGCTCCGCAGTATAATCCCGATCGTCATCGTCTATCATGGACATATGTCGTTACTTTCGAACTTATTACTATTATGTTTTGTGATGTGAGTAGCGGGTTAGAGTTTCGGTGTGGTACAGTATTGATTATGATGATGATGAAAACAAAAACTAATTCTAAAATTTATTGTTTTCAAGATTTTCGAATTTATTGATGGCGCGAACAGATTTTCTTAGCCTCCGCGTGTAACTCGTTTTGTTCCACATGTTTTTTTGTTCTCCCCATGTTTTCATGAAGACAGTCGAGTTGTCACAGACACGAACGGAGGCTTCAGCGTCCTCACCAAACAACCTATCACCTGTCAAGAGTTACTTAATATTCAACATATTACTGCTATTATCCCAAAGTGTAAATCAAAACCAGATCTTATTACTAGACATCCAATCTCTTCTTTCATTTCACTCAAATACAATACTGCAAACATGATGATGATGAAACGCGTTATCTTTCTCCTTCTTTCTATTGTTCAATTAACGGTCGCCTTTGCGCCTATAATTAATCCCAATTTCGCAGTCCGTTCTTCATGCTTATTTGCTGGAGAAAACGAGTCGGAAGGTGGAGCTGCTATTGCCAAGCCACAAGTTAAGACGAATCAAAAGGTTGAAACCGTACAGAAGTCAAAGCAGGAGCAAAAGAAAAAGGAAAGAGTATATGATCCAATCTCTCGTAGAGATGAAGAATTTATGGAAGCACCCATGTACAAACTTATGTTATTGGGAGATGAATCATACGATGCAGTCCATGTCATGGAGAGAATGTGTGCCATCGTAGATGATATGGACGAAGATCAAGCCACTACTGTTATCCAACAAGCAAAGAGTTCCGGAGAAGCAATGTGTGGTAAATACCCCTTTGAAAAGGCGGAACTATTCAAGGAACAACTAATTCGATCGGATCCAATGATTTACAGTGAAATCAAGGAGGAGAATAAATAGAGATATTGTGAGAATTAGTAGTTTTCATCGTTATATATATATATATGTATATATATATATATATATATATGCATGATGCAGGAAACTGTCGGATATTGTGTTTCCTTATGTATAGTCTGGTCTAGTCTAAGAATTAAGATGCAATGCAAGTGGAAATAATTCTTTGATGGCGGGTTGAATGCAAAGTAGTTATTCTATAGTTAGAAATGATAGTGAATTTATAATCCTAAGTATTAACTAAAATATGAATCTATAAGAAATGTTTATATTTTCTATTTAACATACCAACTTTCGCTGTCTCCTCACTGGTCTACCGGGTCGTCGGAGATTTTTTGACGGAGTCGTGCCATTCTGATCGTACTCAGGTATAGGTTCCTCCCCGTCAATTTCTTCTGCTCTATCTTCAGTAGTGTCTGTCGAGTTTGTTGAGCTAAGCAATCCTATCATTTCCATTTGGTGGTCTGACTTGCTCTCGCTTTTTGATTTTGGGGACAATCCTAAAGCCTCCGTCACGTAAAAGGTACCACCACCCAATATAAAAACTGTAAATATGATACACGCCGAGGTCATAGCCTTCAATTCCGACTTGAATCGTGTACCTTCCCCGGAAACAGCATCATATTGAGGAATGTGCTCAACAAGCGCGAAGGACATTGCTCCACGCAACCCAGCAAACCAGAGAACTAATTGCATTTTAGAATCGATGATGACCCCCGCGGCGAGATTCGGTCGATTTTTTGAGGTTGGTGTATCGGGATAATCAGACTGATGAGTTTGTTCTTGGGATCGACAAATGGCTCCAGATTGTTGCATTCTCGTTATCCAGTTTGCTATTAAGCTCAAGCTGGGAATCATTACGGCACGGCTAAGACAACAACCGGTTATAGCAATCACAACGTGGTAGAAATTCCAGTGATATCGTGAACTAAATAAGAACAATCCCAGATACGCGAATATTGCGGTCTCCATCATGGTGGCAATAATTTCCGTCACGAATACAACGTGAGTCTTGGCCTTTCTGGATAAGAGTCCTTCTTTGGAAAAGATTGGCCGACGTACTTGACCTTTTCGTCTCCGTCCCTTGTCATTCTTTTTATTGTCTGAGTCATAATCTGTAAAGGATGACGATGATTCTTTAGCATGCCGTTTTGGTCTATATCATCGTTGGTCGCTTCCCCTGAGTTCTCTGTGCCTACAACATATATATCCATAATAAAACCAGCAGCGACAACCGCAACAATGCCCGACCATTCAATTCCATCGCACACGTAATACGGTAAAAGTGCCCAACAACAAAACATGAGAACCTCTACAAGTGGTGTTTGGCAACCAATCATGATCCAGTAGTAGAGTGTACAACAAAGACCATAGGCTATACCGATCAATAAAGAGCCCATAAAAACCACCATGAAGTGGATAGCTGCCGCCGTGACAGCGTTACCATCCACAATCATATTATCATCCAAAAAGTGTACTAGAGTTTCGAACAGAACAATTGCAACACCATCATTGAGAAGCGACTCCCCAAAAATAACGACGTAGATTGTATCTTTGTCTGTCATTCCCATATTGCTTAGAACACTCAAACGGCAATAGGGTCAATTGACGAATCAATGCTCCAAAAGCTAAGGCTTCAGGATAGGGAATAGTCTCACAGAACCTATGAAGGAGTTTACTTCCCTCGTGAACAACAATTGCGGTGACACCAGTCGCTATTAACGTTCCGATAACGGCATAAAGTAGAATTGGTACAATATGTCGACTGAAGGATCGTTTGTCAATACTTAAGGCTGCTTCAAAAACAATGGGGGAACCATGATCCGAAGAAACCAGTTGCCGTCGAAGCTAATATCATGATGTGGGTAGAAAGTTAAGATGTAACCCGCGGAAACTGAAATAAGGAGAAGATAGAAACCGAGGGGCGAGAGTTATAAGTGAAATTCAAGCTTGAACTTACAGCATTTTTTATAAAAGAAAGTACAACAAGGGTAAACAATTTAAAAAAAAAGCAAGCGACACGTACCTCCCACTAATATACATCCAGCTGCTTCAGGAAGGAACCGTATACGGAAATTACGGATAAGAGATTTTACTAATCCACAAAATGCAACGACTGCAACTCCAACAAACAGTCGTTTATCGGAAAGCTCTTCTTCTTCATCAACACTACAATTTTCATGAAATGTATTTAAGATGGATGTACAGCAGGTTCTTGCTTCGACCGAAGTGGGATCATTCAGTATATTTGAAATCATATCGGCCGCATCGCTCACCGCCTTCGATGAGACCTGTGCTTCAGCTTGGGCTTCTGTTACAGTAGTATTGGTTTGATTCTTGACAGCATTCATAAGATTATTATCCTGCTGGAGCATAAGCGTTCCCGTGAGAGCCTTATCAGAGACATGTTTTGACGTAATGGGAAGTGCAAGGTTGGCTAATGGCTTATTAATTATTGCTTTGGTTTTGTTTGGATTTGGTAGTGGTTTCTCCTGTTCCACCGTCATGATTAATGGTTTGTATTCGGATGAATTGACGTCGTCATTTTGTTTCCGATTGGATTCTACATTGTCCTCATCACTACGAAGCATCCTTATAATATCCTCCTGATGATATAATGAAAATCCCATCCCTGTTCCACTTCAAAGCTGCATCGTCCCATTCATCCAAAATTCGATCTTCACTCATGAATACTGGTGTTGGTGCTTTAAACCACCAGGATCGAATGTCATGAGACCAATGAAATAATCGATGTTGCAAATATATCACTGAATTCTCTTCTTTTATTTTTGGCAATCGTCGCCGTGACGAGGAGGAGCCGAGTGGTGCTTCCGGCTCTTCATTTTGTTCATCTGCAACACAATTTGTTGTGTAGCCTTTTTAAGTCCATCACATTCGTCCTTCAAGTCGGTAGCATTAATGACGTAATCAATGATAGATTCTCGACATAAAAGAGCATCTGAAGCATGCAAGAACGACCCCACTGAAAGTCTCGCAAGAGGTATATTATCGTCGTTGATGTTTTGTACGACGGGAAGGGGTCCAATTTCGTCGTTTGTACCAATTCGTTTTCGTAGCGAATCTTTTTTATGCTTTCGATCTTGATTATTTTTTCTTTGATGATGATGTTTCCGATTGAATTTAAATTTATTATCACTGCCCTTCGTTTTCTTCTGTAGGTCTTTTCTCTTGCTGTTACCGCCACTCATCCAGGAGAAGAATAAGTCGTCATCGTCATCAGCATTTTACTATCAGCATAATTTGACCTTTTCACCATTAATCCATACCACCATCATCAGTCAAATATGTTTTCATTTTCATTTTCGTTTCTGCCGCTGTTGTTTTCATCTCATCATTATGCCTCCAGGCAAAGTCCGACTTCGATATAGCGTATGGAGTAGTATCGCCTGTTTGCGGCAGTCCAACTAAATCCTCGGTCCACATAATAAGTACCACAAATAATACTAGTATACAAAGTATGCCTAATAGAGATAGTCCAAACCCTCGTTTCTTGCTGCTGCGAACATTGTTCGTGGAAACAGGTAATCCCGTCATTTGTCGGGGTCACTTTCTTATTGTATGTGTAGGCTTGTGTGTTTGTGTTTTATCTCTGCAAAGAAATCGATCTTGTATTCTATTATTAAGATTATTAGCTAGATCGTAGTTAGTTCGACTGACGACTATTCGATCATTGTCGTGCTTCGAAGGACATTGTAGGTGTTTGTACTATTGGTATCGATCGATCTAAAAGTTCAAAAGTAATTAAAAAGAAAAGAAAAGAGCAGAGATTTTAAGGTTGCACCAAATTCGAATACGGGTGAACTTAGTCGAATAAAAATAATAATCAATGCACGGAATGCGATGCGGGGGCATTTGCTTACTTGAAGTAAGGTGAAAGGGTGCAGGTCCCAAAAAAGAAAAAGGGGCAGTTTTCCTGAAATATGATATTCAAAATCCAAGCCTCCCTGTCTTTAAATAATGGCGAGCAACATATTTTCAGGAAGGAATAATGCTATCAAGCTTAAAGTTCCTATAATCATCGTAATGATTATGGAAGATTGTTGTTGTAGTCCTATATCTGAGCATATTGTCAATAATGGTCCCATTTAGAATATATGGAATCCTATATTTATAATAATACTAAGGTTAAAAGATCAATCACATCAATCAAAGACCAAACAAGGACACAAATAGGTATCCTTTAATAGTTTCTAAAGAGGATGGACTAAGCATTATGGAAATCCTCTATTGTTACTAACAAGCCGAAAAAAGTAATCTGATATTGCTTCTTCCTTTTGTGGTGAAAAAATATACCAATATGCTTACTCAGGGTATTAAATTTTTTGTGAAAGCTCCCTGAAAATAAGACTTGGTGTCACATACATTGACAAGGACAAGTAAGAGGTAAGTACAAATATCCTTGTTGTTGCTGTTGCATTCCTACTGTGTGTAACACTGTGTGAGAAGCACACATTATTGTAACATTTTTGTTGTTTCTTTATTCGAAAAAAGTGTGCGTATGTACTGTGTGCGACTAAAGTGTTTACCCTTCTACTTTTTTAGCAATCTTCGCTCTACTGTACGTTGTATTATCTTTGATGTGCATGTCCTTTTTATTTAATTTTTCAATTCAGGTAGAAATTGTACTACAGTGCTTTACATTTCACAAAAGTCTTTTTTCGATTTACATGACGCAAAACCTTAACACACGTTCAACGGTCAATATGAAAATTCAACTGAAGCTATTTTTCTTCTTTTTCTTTTTCCGAATTGATGAATCGAACACAACCACAACACAACACAACAACACAACGACAACAAACACATCAACGACAACAAACACATCAACGACAACAAACACATCAACGACAACAAACACATCAACGACAACGACAACGACAACGACAACAACACAACACAACACAACACAACGACAACTACACAACAATAATGAACGGTTACAACTATAGTGTACGTCCTCTATCTCTACATCTCTTTTGTTGGAACCCGACACAACATCATCGGCCTCGGCCGGTGGTGTTGTCCGTTAGTTTGAAAACAATTGGTTGTTTGTGTAAGGACAGTATCATGATGCTAATAATAATAATAAGAAAACAACACACCACAACACAACAACAACAACAACATGTCATATGACAGAGCTGAGTTTGCTAGCAGCAAATTCGTGAATGCTATTGGGGATAAGAAGGATGTACAGTTTGCTGGAAAGGATCTTCGATCGTTCCGCACATCTCCCGACAATCTCCATGGCGCGTCATATGATGAAGTCATCAGTTATTACTAGTACTAGTAAGAAAAAGAGTGGGGAATCCCATCGTCGGTATCAACTGGTAGGACAGTTTGGTTGAAAGAACTGAACCATGAGATTTTCTTGTTTCACATCCGGTCTGTCAGTACATCAGTTCTCTGCGCGCAGGCATGCGCGCATTGAAATTGAAGTGATGACGTCATTTCCAAGGTCTGTCTGTATATCGGTCAGTGAAACCGTTTGCACACGACTGAGTAAAAGGTTGGGACTAAGTCCGTATAGATTTGTTCGACGATTGGAATAAATAATGATCGATTTGAAAGAGCGCGGAAATCACCCAAAACGCAATGCATTGCCGCTAGGATTTGTTCAATGATTGGAATAATGTTTGATTTGCAACTAGACTTTCAGACAACATCAGCAAATCAATACTATTTCTGATAAATCTTCGTCGACATCAACAACGGCTGCAGCAATAGCAACAAGCACAACAATATCAACAACAGCAGCAGCAATATCAACAATATCAATGTCAACGTCAACGTCATCGCCATCGACAACGGCCGAGGAAACGACAACGGCCGAGGAATTAATAGCAGAAAGCAGTACGATTAATGATGCGAAAGATATATTTCTCAAATCGATAGAAGGACTATCAAGTGAGCATCGAGTAACCCAAAAATCTATGGCGAAAGCTTTGCGATTACCCCTATCCACATTCGTTGACACAGTCAACAGGTATGGTATAAATTTGAGTACAAAAAGAAAACACAACTACAGAAAAAGAACAGCGGAGGCACTTGAGAATAAAAGGAAGAATGATCGAGAAAGTCAGCGGAAATGTCAACTAAAGAAAAAAGCACAAGCACTTACCGCGGATCCCGATAAAAATAAAAAGGTAAGAGAGATCGTTGTCGTCGTCGTCCTGGTCATCACGGACGTTATAATGTCATGAATGTTGGTATCATATTTTAAACTCTAACCCATGTATTTCATTCTATTATGTTGTTGTTGTTGCTACCACAAATATTTTGAAACGAAAGCTACTTTCTACATCTTCATCATCAGCATCATCAGCGTCCACCAAGATGCTTCCGCTTCCGCGTTTGAACTGTTATATCTGTAACTCTCCATTTGGGGGGGAAAGCGGACGTTGTTCCAATGTTTTAGCTTGTGGAATAAGATGCAAGAAGAGAGCAGAAGAACAGAAATTATTTGACAATAACCGGAAGGCACGAGAAGAAAAGAAAAGAGAGACAGCAGAAGAAAAGAAAAGAGAGACAGCAGAAAAGAAAAGAAAGAAAGAAGAAAAGAAAAGAGAGACAGCAGAAAAGAAAAGAAAGAAAGCAGAAGATATTAAGGAGCGGAAGGAAGAGAAAAGAAAAAGAGCAGAAGAAAAAGAACAAAAGGTAAGTCAATGTAATACAAATTATTGTAGTGAATGTTTGTGTATCATATGTATTATACTCTAATCAATATTATATTCTTTTGTTGTTGTTGTTGTTGTTGTTGTTGTTATTATTTCCAAGAGCACAATTGAAAAGACACCCACACAACGGTTGGAGACGGGCAACAGGCAACTCACACCCAAACAAACAACCGAGTTGCTTGTGGTCCTTCGGAAAATAAGCAACGTAAAAAACGCTTTCCTTGGACATTCGTTCGTAACAAAAGACACAACGAGTCGTGCTCTCAAGTATCTTTTATCAGCAATTCGTCACGGATTAATGCATTATCCAGATACATGCCATCCAAAGGTAGTACAATGGAATGGTGTTTCTAAATTTTGTATTAACTCTCATATTCCGTTGCTTATTGCTTTATTTATGGCCTTGAGAAATGATGATGATAATCACAAATTCAATAGTGAAGAGTGGAACAAAATTCACACGGAAGTGATGTACGGTTGCCAATACGCCATTGATCGAAAGAGAAAAGAGAAAGGGAAAGCTGGATGCAATTCGAATCCACTAACGGGATCAACCATTGAAAAGACTGGCGAAGTTGATAAGGATGGCAAGCTTGTGTGGAAACGAATTGATGCCCGTCCTAAGTTTCACAATAATGCTAACATCAGAAATACAAGTCTCCAATTTACAGGTGGTGGAACTGGTTCTGCTTATATTACAAGAACTGTTGACGGCGTGTCTATTGTTTGGCCTGAATTTAACAATATCATCACCGTACAAGCCATCACGGATCTAGGGAAAAGTCTGATGAATCATCTTTCAATTACTGATCACTCTGTTGTGGGTAAGCTCCTTGAAATGCGTCATTGGCATTCCATGAACTATTTTGGCCATCGACCTGTTGGAATCTACTGGTTCCATAAAGATGGAGGAACATTATCTTCAATGACGAAGGACGAAATGGAATCAGTAGCAAGTAAAGGTGCACAATGGATAAAGAGCACAGCTCAATACAACTAGAATATATATTGTTTAATATTTGTCTCATTTATCAACATCAACACCATCATGATTGCTATTGCTATTGCTAAAACAAAAAATGAACGACAACGATGAAAAACAAATAATGCTTTCTTAATCTATATTAGTAGTACTGGTAGTAGCTCAAATGTTTCACGAAGTAAAACTAATTTGTGAGCCTGTGATGGACTGTTTTCTTTCGGTGGCTATTTGCTTTCATTCGCTAGGTTGTATCGTATTTCATATTTTTCTGTACAAGTGCTGTAGATCTGTACCGTAGGTCCTATCTTTGGATCTTCTCTTTCACAAAGGATGGACTAACTAGCTTCGTGACTTTACGATGCTTGTAACTCGCTTGTCAATCACTTAGAGGAATTTTTCCACTTAGAGGAAATTCGGTTGAGTTACTTAGAGGAGTTATACGTCATGAACCTTTTCAACTAGAGGAAATTCGGGCAAATTACTTAGAGGAATTCCTCCACTTAGATAATTGAGTCGATCGGCATGAGAAATTTTTATTTTTATTGCCTTTTGCCTTAATTCCAATATCACTAAGATCTCTTCATCACAATGACAACTTAGGATATTTCCAACATCACAAAGAGAATAATCATGTCTTATAGAGGCGGAAGAGGAGGAGGACGCGGGGGTGGCCGTGGTGGTGGACGAGGAGAGTATTATAAAAACAAATACGGGGGAGGAGGTAGAGGTAGAGGACGCGGCAATGAAGAAGGTGGCAGTGATCGAGTTCGAGTTTTTGTTCCCACAGGGGGTGGATCTTTTAATGAATTAAAGAACCTTCTTCAACGTCTCGATGGAAAGCAATATCCGTGCTATCATGATATTGATACACCCTTGAATCGTGGATGGAACTATCCACAATTCACATTGTTCTGTGAAAAGGCTCAATCCGATCCTTTCGCTGCACCAACACGTTGTCGGATTGTCATTGATGCCGCCCACGCGGGATTTCCACGAAATTTGTATTCCAATAGAATCAGATCTATGGCATTAGGAGATTATCTTCTCCGCGTTCTGCATGGTGCTTGTAAACGTTTGGGGGCAGATACCTCGATGAGTGGTAGTGGTGGTGGTGGATGGAGCGGCAATAAGGGTGGAGATATTCAAGTTCTTGAGCCATGTCAATCGATTTTGGAACAATCTGCCGTGTTTATCGATCCTACCAATGGAAATATCGTCGCACAGATTACCGTCAACCTGCCAGCGCGAGGAAGAAGTATCCTCGGACATGCCGCGGAAACAATCTTCTCGCAAACTCTGCCGTCCATGATAGAGCGTATGTATTATACCTCGCTTTCTGCGGATCGGTTGAAAAATCACATAGAAATGATAGAGGATCAAGTGTGGTTGCAAGAACAACTCAAATATCGAAATATTGTTAGCTTCATTAGAAATGGAGCAATTTTGCCGCGAAAAAGTGGAGCAGACGATCGACCAATGGATGGTAATCCGGTCCCCTTCAAATCACCGTCAAGATTGGAAATTGACTTCATTCTTCCAAACTCCAAAACAAAAATCACTGGGATGGGAATCCCCCTTGGAATAACTTTAATCTGTGGTGGTGGCTTTCACGGAAAGTCGACTCTACTTCAAACAGTAACCCTTGGTTTGTACCCCAAAATTCCTGGAGATGGACGAGAATTCTGCATGACGTCTGTTGATGCCTGCAAGGTCCGTGCTGAAGATGGACGTAATGTTACAGCTGTGGATATAAGTAACTTTATTAATAATTTACCATTCGGTAGGGACACTACCTGTTTTTCGACTGAAGATGCTAGTGGGAGTACCAGTCAAGCCACAAATATCATTGAGGCAATAGAGTGTGGTGCGAATGCACTTCTAATTGATGAAGGTATGATGACATTAACAAATGCAACATGTTCTAGTTCTGTGGCGTAATTCTGCAATCATTTGTTCTTACCTTTCTATGTCTCCCTTTTCCTGACTAACGAAATTCGATTAAGATACTTGCGCAACCAATCTCATGATTAGGGATGACAAAATGATGCAATTGGTAGCAGCCGACAAAGAACCAATCACACCATTCGTACGGATTGTGCGTTCTCTATATGACGATTGTCAGGTTTCCTCTGTAATGGTGATTGGAGGAACCGGGGACTACTTCGACGTAGCAGATAACGTTTTGGTGATGGATTCGTATATGTGTTTAGATGCAACCGAAAGAGCGAAGACGATTGCAGCAAGCTCAACGAAGTCATCTGCATTACCACACACAGCATCTCAGTGCGTTAAGTTTCGACCGACTAAGTCGAAACGTTTTATCAACGGCAATTCCTTCGTTCCAAATGGCAAAGTGAAAACAATTTCTCAAAATTCTATAGTATTTGGAGAAACAGAACTTGATTTATCTTGCTTAGAGCAGCTTGTTTCCAAAGCACAAACTACTGCTATATTGGCAGCTCTGCAGCGACTGCCTGAGCAGACCAAGGGTCGTTCTCTCACAGATACACTAGAGCAATTGGGAAAGCTTATTGACAAGGAAGGTGTAGCTAGCTTAACTCCTGGTCAATATCATGGGGGGATGGCGCGTCCACGACTTTATGAAATTGCAGGAGCTATAAATCGTCTGAGAAGGGATGGTAGCATCACTCAGGGGTAAATGTATTAACTAGACTATCTTAGTATATAGGCAATTACAGTACCTTCTATCTATTTTATAATAATCAAACTTCGCCTCGACCTGCTCCCGCCTTCAATCAGGCAGGTATTTATATGTACCCAAATAATAATCAAAAATCAGAACTCACGTCCACTTGGTTCATCCATGGCACGTAAATGAACTTTTAACCTACGTTCTATCATTTCCATTGTTGGTGAAACCATCCGTTCGATAAACATACCCGAATGAGAAATGAGAAATATATT